>JAHHUM010002619.1:727746-779563 GCA_036173005.1 Crenichthys baileyi
TTTGGCGTCACGAACAGGATCCGACATGCCAGAGAAACGCAGGAGGGGGCAAGGACGTCTGGCCAGCCTGGAGACGTTGTCTTCAGTCCCTCCTGTCCTGGCAGGCACCAGGACCCCCTCCACGGAGGGGGTCCTGGTGCCTGCCTGCGGCTTCTGGCTGATCGGATTCGAACTATTTGTCTCCCACTTTGATAAGAAAAATTCCATTATAATTTGGCGTCACGAACAGGATCCGACATGCCAGAGAAACGCAGGAGGGGGCAAGGACGTCTGGCCAGCCTGGAGACGTTGTCTTCAGTCCCTCCTGTCCTGGCAGGCACCAGGACCCCCTCCACGGAGGGGGTCCTGGTGCCTGCCTGCGGCTTCTGGCTGATCGGATTCGAACTATTTGTCTCCCACTTTGATAAGAAAAATTCCATTATAATTTGGCGTCACGAACAGGATCAGACATGCCAGAGACACGCAGGAGCCCCCTCCTGCGTTTCTATTCCAACCTATATGCTTGTACATGTATTTCAATCAGCTTCTGCAACATGATAACATTTATTTCAGCCCAAAGTTGCATGCAATTTTCACCAAGATTTTATGTGATGGGAGAGTCGGAGCACTGCACAAATTCCTCTCAACCACATCTCAAAGTTACTGAGATTTGGACTCTAAAAACTATGGATAGAGAGGCAACAACATCTACCTTTAGCAGTCATTATAGCTGTTAATGTCAACTAAGTATATTTTTTGCTTGCATGTTAATTCGTTATGGCTGGAAACAGATTTGCTCTGACTGTTATGAGCAAGTGTCCAGTCTCTGTGCTGTGAGCCTGAAGCAAAACAGTCAGTGGTTCCAAGCTTGCAGATACCACAACCATAATCATGTCTTGCTCAGAAAGTTCGCTTTTAGACGGCCTCATAAATAATTCAATTTGTTATTGTCATGATCTTTTACTTATATATATATATATAATTGTAAAAGCAGGTTTTTACAGCTGTAGCTGGTTACCATAGAGATAATTCTTACATTGTTACATTATTTTCTTGATTAAATGAATGTTTTATTTGTTCTGGTTAATATTTACTGTGAGAAGCAACGTTGGCACTGATTCTCTTTCTGAAGTTCGGATCCTTTTTTTCAACAACACATTTTAAAAGGAACTTCTAAATTACAGAAAATATTCAACGTTTCCAACGTTTGATTGCAACTGGTCGGTTCTCCTCCCACACTACCAGACTCCAGTTTTTATCTATCGCTCTTACTAACACATTTTTGTGCCTACTTGCCCTGTCAACTTTCCAGAACTAGTATGGATCAATGCTGAATTTTCCCAACTTGGAATCGTGGGTAAAATCTGGCAAAACAAATCCCATAGTTTATCCCCAGCTTTAGCTAATAGGAGTAACATATCTTGCCATGGTCTTAACGCTCGACTTAAATATAAGCTCCAGCTGTTTTTTCCATTTTGGTACAGTCAGTACAAAGTAATGAAATCAGGCGTATTTAATCCATCTTTGTGCTAATCAAATACATTTTATGTTTTCCATTTTGTTTTATATTTTCTACATATCTTTACCTGTAAAGAGAACGCCATATAAATAAATATTATTAATTTTTTATTAATATTTAATCTTGCAGTGAGGTATCTTTTACATAAATTAGATCCAGACTGTATAGGTTTTAATCACTCAGAAATGTGGATGCGTGGTGAAAGTCATTTGGATGTAATCTAAAAGTTGTTGGAGCACAACTAGAGTTGGAGCCGTTCTGATCAATAAACCACTATCAGGGAGGTGACAGCTGTTGTGTGGACTGGAAATGCTAAGTCTGCAGGTGGTTAATCACACTGTTGTATAACAGGAGAGGTGAACGTTCTGCTTTCAGTGCTTTCAGCTCCTGGTTTTATAAGGATCCTAAGACAAAACATGAGTGTAAGAAAGTGTGTGCAGATATTGAGCGGGGTGGATAGACAATTTCTGCTCTCAATGAAAATCCAGACACAAAACAATTGTCCAGGAGTTTATCAGCACAAAGCCTAATTGCAATGCTAACAAGAGACATTCAAACTAATTCTAACGAGTTAAATATTTGCATATAAACACAAACCAAGACTTAATAACCTTTAAAGTTCAACAACAGATGCCAACGTCTGTGAAGATACCAAAAATGTCAAGTAGCTGAAGTGGGGAAGAATTGTGATGTGAGAGACAAGACATGAAGGCTACAAACAACAACAACTTTGTTCATTGTTCATTTGTTTAAGATTTTAAAGCATTAAATGATTCAAGCCTCATAAATGTCCAAACAGCTATTTGCAAAAATAATCCAAAGAAAAGAGAGAAAGTGTTCAGTGGAAAGTATGAGGTATTACTGAACAATCAAAGTGTTGGGATGGCTTATTTTGTGGGTAAGTGAAAGGTATTTGAATTCCTGTTTTGGTGGTTTTTATTAAGCTTATGTGAGAAAAAAAATCAAAGTAAAGGATACGAGTAAGGTCTCTGGGTGTCTACAGAGAGAAAGATTACAACCTAGATTTGCAGATTAAATATAAATATATTTTAAATCTATTTATAATAGATAGTTTGAAATGAGAAATGAGAACAATAGTTTTAAGTAAGTCAAAGGCTTCACTGTTTAGAACCCAACTAATTTTTACTTTACTTAAATTATGTTTGTACTACAAATAAAAGTCCACACATGGTTATTGTAAACTTTTCAAACCATTTGAGGAATATCATTCTTCAGTGAAGAGGACTGAGTGTGCAGCGTTCAGAATAAAACCCAGGAGCTGCATATCATACTCTACAGGCCTATGTTAGCATGGTGTCTGTTAACGGAGGGTCTAAAGAGGAATCTATTTCTCTCTCAAAATAATGTGATAACATAAATTTAGGTTCGTAGGATTCTGTTAGAATTAACCTCAAATCATGGACGTTAGACCATTAAGCTCAGCATCATGTTTGGAGGAAACCAAACAGTATGGAAGTAAAATAGTCTCATTAGAATCAAACGTTTAATTTATAACACTGAATTTTTATCCTGTGCAATTATGTATGTGAATTTTTTTTTGTGCTTAAAATTCGCCTGCAAAAATTCACCTGCAGAAATTCACCTGCAGAAATTCACCTGCAAAAATTCGCCTGCAAATGTGTTGCCGCTTCTTCCGGTCACTTCAAAACAAGAGCATCTGCTGACAGGGTTGGGGCACTAGCTGTCATCAGGTCAAATTTCATTCAGTTCCATTAGATAAAAAAAAATACCGAATCTCAAATGGGTGTTAATTACCTGCCGTTTTGTAATAATATATTTTTGGCAGAAAAATCTCATCATTGATCTTCATTAAGCCACTATCCAGCAAACTGTTAAGAGACTCGCCTCTGCCCAAGGCAATTTTGTGTCACGTGATCAAATAAGTGTAATCTGATTGGCTAAAAGACGCTCGATTCGATCGAGTGCTGATTGCTTTAACACCCATTTGAGATTCGGTATTTTTTTTCCATCTAATGGAACTGAATGAAATGTTTTACTGACCTGATGACAGCTAGTGCCCCAACCCTGTCCGCAGATGCTCTTCTTTTGAAGTGACCGGAAGAAGCGGCAACACATTTGCAGGTGAATTTTTGCAGGTGAATTTCTGCAGGTTAATTTCTGCAGGTTAATTTTTGCAGGTGAATTTCTGCAGGTGAATTTTTGCAGGTGAATTTTTTCAGGCGAATTCTTGCAGGTGAATTGTTGCTGGCAAATTTTAAGTACAATAAAAATTCACATACATAATTGCACAGGATAAAAATTCAGTGTCATAAATTCAATGTCTAAAAAATGTCTGATTCTAATGAGACTATTTTACTTTCATAAAACAGCATATCAGCACATATACTGTATACCAACTTCCAAGCATGGTGGTGGAGGGATGATAATATGGGGTTTTTTTTAAGCCAAAAGACCTGGCGTCTTTCAGTCGATCAGGAACTCCTGTGTATACAAAAGTATTTTTGAGTCAGATGTGATGCCATCTGTTTGTAAGATGAAGCTTGGCCCAAACTGGGCCCTCAGCAGGAAAAAGATCCCTGAAACAGTAATAAATCTACAATAGAATGGCTGAAATGTAAAAGTGTCAAGGTGCTGCACTGGCCCAGTCAGTCAAGTCTGAACCTTAAAAGAGATGTGCAGCAATAAATGACTGCAAACTTCAATGAGCAGAAGAATAGTTGGAGACTGACTGTGAGACAGATTAAGTCAGACAGAAAATGACTGGTTTTACTCGGCTTTTACTCAACCAGTGTCTAACTGCCACATTACAAATGAAAGCCAGTCCCATAATCAACCACAATTTAAATAAATTAAAAGAACATAATATGCTTGTAATGACTTAAGTGGCTGAATTCCTGATGGATAATTTCGACCTTTCTGCCTCCAACGGCCTTATCTGCTGATAAGGAGCGGATGGAGGCTCGACGTTATTATCTGACAGTTTAGTGAGTCGACCTGGCTGATTCACAAAGCCTCTCATGAGATCTCTGAACATAAACTGCTGCGACTCAAGCTGCAAGCCGGTGGTTAATAATAATTTGTTCAGCCTTTGATGCTGTCTGGCTGTAAAGTCACATATCAAATTCAACGGAGTCCCTGTAGATTTCTCCCCAAAAACTAATCTTACTCAAGTGAGCACTTAAGTACCATGGCATTAATAATCGCCCCTGACCCTTTAGAAATCTTATCTTTGTAGAGGATTCAATCCCAGGTAATTAGTTTCTTCCTCTTCTACTGCCATTGTGTTGAAGTGTCTGGAGGAAGAAGCAGCGGATTTATTATTTGGTTTTGGTTAGACACCCCAGCCATTTTGAACTCTTTGTTTGGATGTCTAAATTATTACATGTGTGGCATTTATTTTAAGACACTGAAAAGCATCAGGCTCTTTTGGAAAAATTAAATGTATTACTGGATATGAAGGCTAATAGAACCTATTTTTATCACTGCTAAGCAAACTTAAAAAGGCATCGAATTCTAATTGTTGTTACATGGGCTAAAGTGAACAGCGGCTGGTTTGATAAGTGTTCAAAGACCCTGAAGCACCTGCGTAGAAATATCTCAATACATTCTGCAGGGAAATCCATTATGCTTGTTTTATCTGAGACAAGCTTAATGGATGAGCTTCTTCTATCTATCCAAGCCTCTCGGACCTTGATATTCAAATGAAATGCAATCCTTTTCGTTTCATCTGAAAAAAGGACTTTGGACACTGAGCAGCAGTTAAGTTCTTTTTCTTCTTAGTCCAGATAATACGCCTTTAGCAACATTTGTTGCCCATGTCTAGTATTCATTGTGTGTGGTGGCTCTTGATGCACAGACTCCAGCTTCAGTCCACTCCTTGTGAAGCTGCCGCAAATTCTTAAATGGATTTTGCTTGACAATCCTCTCAAGGCTGACATTTTTCTTCCACCAAGCATTCTATGAATATGCTTTGTTTGGGTGATGGTTTTCTTTTGTGTCTCTGTTGTCATCATCTCCCTGTTGTTTATTGTGATCTAAAAGGTCTTTTATGGGAAGAAACCTGTTCCATCAGAAACTGAATTTGAATTTCTCAGACTCAATCTGTATTTGTGTAACTTGAAATTAAATGCATTGGTTTGAAAATGAATTTCACTAAACTGAAACTGAATATAATGGTTTAAAACTAAATTTGTTTGCTTTGAAAATTGCTTTGCTTTGTTTTGCAAATTCAGTTTAATTACTTTCACTTTAAGGTCTGTAATTCAATTTCAGTTCCAAAATTCAGTTTTTTGTGTCACACATCCGGGTCCTTGAAGCCACAGATGAATCAAACACAGATTTACTGAGTCATGAATGTTATTCACTATTGCCGTGTCCAAATTCCGGATTTGTAGGCCGCATTTTTAGGTCGATAACTTCCTGGATGAGGCGATGAATGCTGTCCAATCTGCAAGGTTCCAACAAATGCGTCCTTCTTATCCCCAGATTTGAAGAATGGGTCTGGTGTATCCTCGGAGTCGCACCCTATCCCAGGATTTGTTGCGGGTTGAAGTAGCAAAGGCCGGAGGAGAGAGAAAAGTTGTGAATAAAATTGGATATATTACACATTCTGTGAAACAATTGAACTTTTACAATGTTTTTAGATGAGAATGCAGTTGTGTAAACCTAAAATATCTGTTCAGGCTACAAAGACAACGCTTAATTACAAACATGCGCCGACGTGTTCCTCCGCTGCCCCAGCAGCGGCTCGCCTCGCCAGCTGTCAGCTGACCGGGTGGTGAACAGCTGACTCCCGGCACATTGTTTTCAAAATCCCGCTGGGTTTCCCTAATGGGTGGAAGTTAAACAGATATAATTCAGTCAGATGAAAGCTAATATTAATGTTTGGTTTATTTATTATAATTATAATATTTATTATTATTATACTCTGCAAATAAACTAATTTAGACTTTGTTCCTAAAGATAATATCTTAGTGTTTAAGTTATTGAAAGCTTTACAAATAAATTAAACAAATGGTATTTCTCATCATTGTATTTTATCTAGTGTTAGATTTTAATATCCCCTTCCTTGAACCACCACCTTAACTTGGTGGAGGGGTTTGAGTGCTCGAATGATCCTAGATGCTATGTTGTCTGGGGCCTAAATGCCCCTGGTACGGTCTCCCATGGCAAACAGGCTCTGGGTGACAGACAAAGAGCGGTTCAAAAACCCCTCATGACGACTATTAAATCGAGGCACACGACCTGGCCCGGTACGGCGGAGCTGGGGTCCCACCCTGGAGCCAGGCCTGGGGTCGGGACTCGTCGGAGACCGCCTGGTGGCTGGGTTGCTCCTCACGGGACCCGGCCGGGCCAAGTCTGAATGAGAGACGCGAGGCCATCCCCCAGTGGGCCCACCACCTGCAGGGGGAACCGTTAGGCACCGGTGCAAAGAGGATTGGGCGGTGGGCGAAGGTGGAGAGCTTGGCGGCCCGATCCCCGGATGCTTAGGCTGGCTCTAGGGACGTGGAATGTCACCTCGCTGTGGGGGGAAGGAGCCTGAGCTTGTGCGGGAGGTCGAGAGATATCGACTAGAAATAGTCGGGCTCGCCTCCACCCACAGTGTGGGCTCTGGAACCCATCTCCTCGAGAGGGGCTAGACTCTCTTCTACTCTGGAGTGGCCCACGGGGAGAAGCGGCGGGCTGGGCTGGGTTTGCTCGTTGCCCCCCAGCTCAGCCGTCTTGTATTGGGGTTTACCCCAGAGGATGAGAGGGTCGCATCCCTGCGCCTTCGGGTTGGGGACAGGTCTCTGACTGTCATTTCGGCCTACGGGCCAAGCGGTAGTGTGGAGTACCCGGCCTTCTTGGCATCCCTGTCAGGGATGCTGGACAGTGCCCCTCCCGGGAGGGAGGCCCTCCATTGTTCTCACCTGGAGAGGCGTGATCGGGAGGAATGGCCTCCCCGATCTGAATTCAAGTGGTGTTTTGTTATTGGACTTTTGTGCTAGTCACGGATTGTCCATAATGACCACCATGTTCAAACATAAGGGTGTCCATCAGTGCACTTGGCACCAGGACAACCTAGGCAGGAGGTCAATGATCGAATTTGTTGTCGTATCATCAGACCTTCGGCCGCATGTTTTGGACACTCGGGTGAAGAGAGGGGCTGAGCTGTCCACTGATCACCACCTGATGGTGAGTTGGATCCGCTGGAGGAGGAGAAAGGTGGACAGACTTGGCAGGCCCAAGCGCATAGGGAGGGTCTGCTGGGAACGTCTGGCGGAGCCCTTGGCCAGGGTTTTTTCAACTCCCCCCCCGGGAGAGTTTTTTCCCAGATTCCCCGGGTGATTTGGAGACAGAGTCCCCAAAGTGGCCCCATTCTCCGCATCTATTGTCGATGCTGGCCCCGTAGCTCGCGGCCGTAAGGTCTGCAGTGCCTGTCGCAACGGCAATCCCTGAACCCGGTGGTGGACACCGGCAGTAAGGGACGCTGTCAAGCTGAAGAAGGAGTCTTATCGGCTGTGGTTGGCTTGTGGGACTCCTGAGGCGGCCGACGGGTACCGTAAGGCCAAGTGTGCCGCGGCCCGGGCAGTGGCAAAGGCAAAAACTCGGGCCTGGGAGGAGTTTGGTGAGGCCATGGAGAAGGACTACCAGTTGGCCTCGAAGCGATTCTGGCAAACCGTCCGCCGCCTCAGGAGGGGGAAGCAGTGCTTCGCCAACACTGTTTACAGTTGGGGTGGGAGGCTGCTGACCTCGATTGGGGACATTATCGGGGGGTGAAAGGAGTACTTCGAGGATCTCCTCAATCCTCCCATCACGCATTCCTTGGTGGAAACAGAGGCTGGGGACTCGGGATTGGACTCTTTCATCACCCAGGCTGAAGTCACCGAGGTGGTTAAAAAACTCCGTGGTGGCAGGGCTTCGGGGGTGGATGAGATCCGCCCTGAGTACCTCAAGTCTCTGGATGTCGTGGGGCTGTCATGGTTGACACACCTCTTCAACATTGCGTGGTAGTCGGGGACAGTGCCTCTGGACTGGCAGACTGGGGTGGTGGTCCCTCTTCATAACCGGAGAGTGTGTTCCAACTACAGGGGTATCACGCTCCTCAGCCTCCCTGGTAAGGCCTACGTCAGGGTATTGGAGAGGAGAGTCCGGCCGATAGTCGAACCTCGGCTTCAGGAGGAGCAGTGTGGTTTTCGTCCCGGCCGTGGAACACTGGACCAGCTCTATACCCTCTACAGGGTACTCGAGGGTTCATGGGAGTTTGCCCAACCGGTCTACACGTGTTTTGTGGACCTGGAGAAGTAATTCGACTGTGTCCCTCGTGATCTGTGGGGGGTCCTACAGGAGTATGGAACCCGGGGCCCTTTATTAGGGGCCATCTGGTCTCTGTACAAGCAGAGCAGGAGTTCGGTTCGCATTGCCGGCACTAAGTCGGACCCTGTTCTCGGTGCATGTTGAACTCCGGCAGGGCTGCCCTTTGTCACCGGTCCTCTTCATAACTTTTATGGACAGGATTTCTAGGCGCAGCCAAGGACCGGAGGGGGTCTGGTTTGGGGACCAGAGGATTTCGTCCTCTTCAGGTTGGAGGGGAGTTCCTGCCTCAAGTGGAGGAGTTTAAGTATCTCGAGGTCTTGTTCACGAGTGAGGGAAGAATGGAGCGGGAGATCGACAGATGGATCGTGGCGGCTGCCGCAGTAATGGGGGCACTGTGCCGGTCCGTTGTGGTGAAGAGAGAGCTGAGCCAAAAAGCGAAGCTCTCGATTTACTGGTCGGTCTACGTTCCTACCCTCACCTATGGCCATGAACTTTGGGTCATGACCGAAAGAACGAGATCCAGGATACAAGCGGCTGAAATGAGAATCCTCCGTAGAGTGCATAACAAAACATGTTGTTATGCACTCCCTTAGAGATAGGGTGAGGAGCTCGGCCATCCGGGAGGGGCTTGGAGTAGAGCCGCTGCACCTCCACATCGAGAGGAGCCAGTTGAGGTGGCTCGGGCATCTTTACCGGATACCTCCTGGATGCCTTCCTCGGGAGGTGTTCTAGGCACGTCCCACCGGGAGGAGGCCCAGGACACGCTGGAGGGACTATATCTCTCGGCTGGCCTGGGAACGCATTGGGCTCCCCCTGGAGGAACTGGAGGAGGTGTCTGGGGAGAGGGAATAATGAGCAAGATCATAAAACAATAACATTTTTAAAACAAAACAGCATTATAAGCCATCAGCAATATGTAAAAGGGTAAATAAAAACTGCATAGTTATTTACAGCAGAGGCAGCTCCATAACACAGCGTTTATTAACCTTCAGGCTCCATTTGTTCGGCTTCACAGCTCTGCGCTTCATGCTAATACGGTTGCTAGGCAGCAGAAGTTACGCTGAGGTAAGGGCAAGAGAAACGCAGACCGACGTAACACCGGCGGGACACTATGCTAATCTGGCATCTTTAGCTAATAGCTAAAGGTGGCATAAGTGTTGCTGTTTGACCATCATTTGTTTGACGCTTCTTGTAGATGTTCATTTCACTTGGTGATTGACGTCTGCCAAGCTCATGTATGCTGCACTGCTGCAGCTCAACATGCCGTAAAGGAAGTTTAGTCTGATGTGAAACGTAAATCGATGAATCTGTATTTGATCTGTGGCTGTCCTCAAGGACCACGAAAAACTGAATTTTGGAACTGAAATTGAATTACAGACCTGAAAGTGAAAGTAGTCAAACTGAATTTTTAATACAACGAAATGCATTTTAAAAGCAAATGAATTCAGTTTCAAACCATTAAGTTCAGTTTACACAAATACAGATTGAGTCAGAGCAATTTAAATTCAGTTTCTGATGGCACAAGTTTCTTTAACTTTCGCCTGTAACTGCATGACATTGTTCCGGCAGTTTAGTTCACTTCCAGCTGTCCAGTTTGACAGTGTGAAATTAGTTTTGGTGTAAATGTAGCTAAAGATCGACCTTTTTCAGGAACAAATCAAACAGGTGGGTCTACCTGTTTCCCTTCCAAAAGCCCTGGGTCCCATGTCAGATTGCATGATATCGTTGAACCTTTGAAATGGATAATTTAAATAAAAATCCAGTAAATATGTAAGAGCTGGGTTTGTCAGCAGGATAATGACCCAAAACAAATGGCCAGGTTTATGTCAGGAAACACATCCTAGTCTCCAGACGAAGATCTGTGAGCTGAGCTGAAGAGTAAAAACCAGGACTCTGGATGATCTGGAGAGGCTGTGCAAAGAAGAATTATTACCTAACACAAGATCTGTCTCCCTGCTAAATAAATGAACTGGAATTAAAAGATTGATTAATAATAAACTTTTCAGAGTTTCAAGGCTTTAGCCCACCTCATAATTAGGGGTGCCAATAAGTGTGGAGTGCTTCTTGAATAGAAAATAATACTAACAGTAATAGAAAGTTAAGAGCCATTTGGAAACCACATGAGGCTCAAGAGTGAGCTTAACTAAATGACTCAGAACTTGGAAGAATAGACTTCCTATCGCTGTTGAGAAACAGCTTGTTGTTATGGTAAGACATTTGAGGAATTTAATTAGCACATTTGCATGCAAAAAGCGAAACAAACACATCCTGAAGAGTGTGAACAGCTGTCACTCAGCCTTCTGTCACTTGTCTATGTGGGTGCGTGTAATAAACACATTTTTATACATAGTACTTCTGCTTGAACTATTCACCCTGCATTTCATCAATTAATTCATTTACTAATATTATCCTGCTTCTGATGTAGGTTCAATATTAAATCCCTACTTCTTTTTAACATTTATTTTAATTAATTACACTGCAAAAGTTCTCATACTGGTAACAGACCAACACAATGTAGTGTGTAATTAAGAAGTTGTACAAAATTATGTGCTGTATTCTGCCATAAAAAGTCCTGCTTGCTTTTTGTCTTAAGTAGTGTACGGGGCAGGGATATATGTGGCAGCAGGTGCCCTGGTTAGATGAGAGTCAATCTAATACCCTGAATAGACCAGTCAGAGTCTAGACCTAAATCTAATTGAGAATGGTTGGCAAGACCTGACTACTGATGTCCACAGATGCTCTTCATCCAAACCTACTGAGCTTGCATAGAAGAATGGTTTAAATCTTCCATCTCCAGATCTACAATGCTGGTAGAGACATTCCTGAAAGTCTTGCAGCTGCATCTGCAACAAAAAAGGTGGTTCAATAAAGATTTAACTCTAGGGAACTGAATACAAATGCATGCCACACATAATTCACATATTGATTAGTAAAAAAATTTGGAAACCATATATTATTTCTTTTAAGTTCACATTTATGCCCAAGTTAGTCTGTCACATAAAATCAATAAAATACGCTGACATCTGTGGTTGTAACATGATGAAATACGGAAAGTTGCAAGGCACTGTACTTATTCTGAGACACTGTTCTGCATTTACTACTATAGATTTCTGATTTATGCACGGAAACAAATAAGCATGGGCTTTATAAGAAAAAAACATGTGTTTCTGCATATTTAACACAAAACATTTTTTCTGTCTAACAAACTGGAAAATAGTAGAAATTCTATCCCAGCTTAGTTCCAAGTCTGATTTATCCTTCACATGTTTAAATATGGTGGACAATGGTTGTATGTCATTAGCCTCGTAGCATATTGGCTAAGCCATAGTTGCTAGGCTAATGATGTATTATGAATAAAAGAAGGTTACGAGGTTTCAGTCTACTTATTTTCTTCTGACATTTCAAAAGCGCATCTAAAACAAATAGAGAAGTAGAGCTTGATACTGAGAGATTTGTGAAGGAGCACATTAGTCAAAATCTGTTCAATGCTGAAAAAGCCAAGTATCCTCTACAGCTCAGACCTCTTACTTAGTGTAAATGGAATATCTTCGCCTGAAGGACCAGTTTACTCTGAAAATCTGTGGTGCCTGAAAGGTTTCGTCAATATTTACTCCAGCGGCATCATCTCCCTCTATTTCCTGGTCTGTGCAGATGAGCAAATCTCTGCCACAGTTGGCTTGGCTGAGCCGGCTGCAGTGCTCTGAATACAGACCAGCTTAGAGAGGATGAACCTCCCTCTGAGGGGTCAGCAGTCGAAGACAACCCTTTCTCACTTGACAGGAGCCAATGTGCTTTTCTCTTCATTGAACTGTTTGCACCGTCCTTCCCTGGTGTTTATGCATGACTGCTGGGAATCTCAATTATCTTTTGGGTGTAAAATAAACCCTTGCAAACATGAATATATCTTGCAACTGAACAAAAAACACTGCAGTGTTGCTTTGACAAGGGGTTCAGAAATCATTTAAACGGGTTACTGTGTTGTCACAGAATAAAAAGCGTCTCTGATGCGTGAAACAAGGACATGCACCTCTAAACTGATTAAACGTGGTGACAAATGAGGGCTGAGCTCAATAAACACCCCAAGACCTGGAAACATTCTGCTGTAGCCGTAGTTTTCATTCACAGACTGTTACACTTCCACAGTATGATGTGTACCGTCTGTAATTAAACAGATATACACTCACTGGCCACTTTTATTAGGCACACCCGTTCAATCGCCTGTTGGAACAAACGGCAAATCAGCGTGAATCATCGAAACTTAAATCATGTAAGCATCTAGATGTGGTGAAGACGGCTCCATGAAGTTCAAACTGAGCACCAGGATGGGGAAGAAAGTGGATTTGAGTGACTTTGAATGTGACATGGTTGTTGGTGCCAGATGTTGCTGCTGCTCTGCTGGGATTTTTACCAACAACCATCTCTTACTTGTGCAGACTGTCTGAACGTTAAAATATATCCAGTAACCGGTAGTCGTGAAGCCAAGAATCTCTTGTTGATGTCAGAGGAAAATGAGTAGATTGGGTCAAGATGGTAGAAAGGCAACAGTAGCTCAAAGAGCCAGTTGAAAAGACCAAGTGTATGGAATACCAGCCTGGAAGCAGATGGGCCATGCCAGGTGCCACTCCTCTCAGCCCAGAACAGGAAACTGAGGCTCCAGATCCTACCGGCTCACCAAAGCTGGACGAAAACAGATTGGAAAAATGTTGCCTGGTGTTGATACCCAGTGGTCCTAGAGCATGTAGCTGGAGATCGGAAACATGTAACCTGCACCTTGTGATGAAAGGCAAGCCGTCATTCACTTCCTAAAATTAAAGGGTAATAAAGTTTCATTTACCACTTTTCCAGCTTGTCTCGTCTTTTCAGACAACTAAAATTACATCTGGTCTAAGACAAATGCCACGGACAAATCTCATGTTAAATAAGGAAAGAGGTCATGCAGCTCAGGAACATTATTTTTAACAGATCTGTTCATGATTGGTCAATCTGAACACACAGGTTTTTTTTTTTACTTTTTTATTTATAAAGAACATAAAATAAAAAAACAACAACAAACAGATAATAGAACAGTTCTCAATCAGAGCAGTGTTGTGATAAAGTCACAGAGCGTACGTCTGATGATACAATTATTAATTACAACCTTTAGTTTTATTGCAAGAGTAACATTATTGCAGGTTCCCAACGGCTACATGAAGTATTTTCAAGTATGTTATTCTCTCCATTTGTCCCAAACTTTTTGCAACCTCAAGTTGTAAGATGGAGTTTCCTCCTACTCATTAGTTTTTCCATTTCAAGGCCACAGTACGAAACAGATTGAAGAGGTAGATTGTCGTTTGTCCATCTAACCCACAGGTGTCAAACTCCAGTCCTCGAGGGTCAGTTTTTCTGCAACTCGTAGATGTTTCTCTGCTACAGCACACCTGAATTAAATAATTATGTCATTAGCAGGACTTTATCTAACTTGACTGCATGGTGATTAGGTAATTCAGCCATTTGATTCAGGTGTGTTGGACCAGGGACACTTTGAAATGTTGCAGGACGCCAGCCTTCGAGGACTGGAGTTTTACACTCCTGCGAACCCATCAGCCATGAGACTGAGCTTTGGTGATACGTTAACTTTAAAAAGTGCTCTGACAGCCTCAACTACATCCTTCCAAAAAACATTCGGCTTGGGGCATGACCAGACTATATGGGTGTGGTCTGATTTTCCTTCTCTGTTGTTGGACAGGTCTCCTCATCAACAGGTCTATCTGTCGATGGGTGACAGATTAAAAGAAACACTGGCAGTTTCCACTATAAATCACTTGGAAATGATAATTTCACACACAGCTGGTCATTTTTCTCACAGCTTCAGTGGACAGTAGTCTGCTGTGAACGCCTTGCCCACATACATGGCATGGTTATCATGCCCAGACTTGACTGGCAGCACCACAAGTAATTTATTGTATCTCCTTTGGCATTCAATTCAATTCAGTTTATTTATATAGCGCCAATTCACAACACATGTCGTCTCAAGGCACTTCACAAAAGTCAGGTACATGCATTACAATTAATCCAAATCATTGAACAGTGCAGTCAGATTCTGTTATTTATTCAAATTGGATAAAAAGTTTTTCTATCTAAGGAAACCCAGCAGATTGCATCCAGTCAGTGACTTGCAGCATTCACTCCTCCTGGATGAGCATGTAGAGACAGTGGACAGTCACTGGCGTTGACTTTGCAGCAATCCCTCATACTGAGCATGCATGTAGCGACAGTGGAGAGGAAAAACTCCCTTTTAACAGGAAGAAACCTCTAGCAGAACCAGGCTCAGTGTGAGCGGCCATCTGCCACGACCGACTGGGGTTTAGAGAGAACAGAGCAGAGACACAAAGAGAACAAAGAAGCACTGATCCAGGAGTCCTTTCTATGGGAAGGAAAAGTTAAATGTTAATGGATGTAGCTCCTTTAGTCGTTTCACCTAGAAAGAAAGAACAGATAAACTCTGAGCCAGTTTTCAAGGTTAGAGTCTGAAAGAGAGCACATAGAGTTAGTTACAGTAAAAGCTCCGTCAGTAGCTATGTCTAGGAGAGAGAAAGGGTTAAACACTGAAAGACAGGGCCATGTGGATCATCGTTGCACACACATTGCAGATGCTCTGCACAGGCCATCCAGTTGCTGCAATAAGAAGGATCTGGAACAAATAAGCCTTGTTCTCCATGGAATAAATAAATAAATAACAACGTGCATCATGCCCAGGCTCCTTGATCAGAGATCAGTGTTCTGCATGCTTGCCTTGAGATTCCAGTGGTGGAGAACCGCATGCAGCTCTAATGTGCTCTTATAGACGGGGTCCTGTGACGATGTGAGAAGGTGTTAGTCCTTCAGGCTGCAGTTCACGCTCATAATGTGTTTGTCATGCTGTCAAAGACTCCAGGCATCACAATTAGCGATGAGACGGCAGGGGAAAAAAGTGAGCATCGGCTCATGGAGCTTAAAACATCATTTTACTAAAGCTGCAGCGTGGCGCATGAAAAAGAACTTCAGAACATTTTTATAATCAGCTCACAATGATCACTAAAACAAGAAAAAAAAGACAGAACATGGATTTTGTGTGTATGATTTGTATGCACACAGTGGACTGCCTCAGGTTCAAATTGTTGCGCAAAATGGCACGAAGCAGTGCGTTGTGCGCAGAAACCTTCCCTTGATTCCCTACCTGAAGCAGTGAGCAATAATAAAGCTCCAATGGGCATTAATGTGATGATTAGAGATGACGATGCTGGTTCGTCAGCGTAGGTGGAGCTGCTCATGTTGCTTTTTACTCCAAAACTACTCATCTGTACTGAAATTGTTCAGGATTGAGAGGATAATGCAGCTTTACAAGTTAATAATAATGTTTTCATTTATTTCAGACATTGTCAACCTCTGTAGAAAAATCAGATGATGCTGTGATGTGTGTGACCAGGTGAAAAGCTCACATGACAAGAGATTGAATTTAAACAAACTCCTCATCTCCACCTCAGCCCCTCTGATGTACAGGGTGCTATGTTGTGTCCACATTTAGATCATCAGATTAGTTTTTTCTGTATGCTGCTCATTATCATCTGTCACTTTGTTTGTGTCTGTATATTTCAGGGTGATAGCCTATGTGGCAGCAAAGTAATTAAGTGAAGAGTGTGTGAAGGGCAGGTCTGAGGACAGCCTTTTAAGGTTTTCTATAGTTAATTAAAAAATAAATAAATGGCATGACTTTGTAAAGTGAACCACCAAGCAGCTTTCACTGCTGTTTTCAAGCCAACGTGTATTCAAAGATTCTTGTCCATATATCCGTTGTCTTTATTCGATTATCCTTGCAGGGTCTGTCTCCAGCTGTCATTGTGTGAGAGGCGGGGTCCACCCTGGACAGGTCCCCTGCTTATCACAGGGCAACACAGAGACACAAATAGACTTTACACACACAATTTAAAGACCAAATAACTTAAAGGTCATGTTGTTGGAATGTGGGAGGAAGCCAGAGTACCTGGAGAGAACCTGTGCATGTACGAGGAGAACATATCAACTCCATACATTGACCTATAAGCAGAAAATCACTCAGAGACTGTAATCAGATTAATTATGGTTATTGTAAAATTACAGCCTGGGTTCTGGTAGCACAATTATTCTGAAAGAGAGAAAAAATGAATTAGGGTGGTGGCTGGACCTGTGGAGGAGATGTTTAAATGACATGACTCCTGGATTTATGTTTGCAAACGCAACATGTAACCTTGTGTAGTCTAAGATGTTTCAGACAGAAGGGACAGACATGGCCATAACTGTCCCCTTTCCTAAACTTAGACAGTAATGGTTGATACTGGCTGGGAGGTGGTGTGGGCCCCAATGCTGTCGTACTCACAGATGAAGATGTGGACTGTGTTCATGAAATGGTAGAGTTTTACAAGGGTTTCAGGTCCCTTGTTGCAAGAGTCTGGGAATTAAAGAAGTTGCTATTAAGGTCAGCCAGGTGCTGTTAACTAAACGGGCAATCAGTTGTTGACTTGAATCTTTGGCATCTTAGCTGACAGCAGATCTCCATGAGAGGCCACTGTAAGCTTGAACCTTAGTCACCTCACAACGTCCCTAAGATGCCTACAGGAGGAGAGTTTGAATGCATGATAAAAGGGTTTGTTTAAAATTGAGGCGTTGCTAAGTTACACTGGCTATCTACTATTTGATATGATGCTGGACATTAAAGTGGTAAAAGCAACTGGACCTCAACTCATAAGGTAATTATGGCAGAAGTTAAACGCAGCCTCCCATGTTGAGTATCACAGTATTGTTATTTTACATTGATAAAATATACCAAACTTGGTAGAAATATTTCATTAAAGGAAGCAAAGACTTCACAGAGATGGAGAAAGGGAGAAACAGTAACATCATTGCCTTTTAATTTGATTTTAACTGGTTAGGTTAGAATATTTTTCAGCATTTATGATCTCAGATACAGATTAAAGCATTCACACATGCCAGGATTGTTAATTATTCACAGATTATTAAGTATAAATGGAGCAAACATGCTGCAGCAGCTGCTGATGTGTGTAAGTAGCTACAGTTCAAATGAGACAACTCTTGCAGGCTTTAATTATTAAAGATCTGTGGATTACTAAAAACTTCCTCGTAGTTAAAAGTAATTTAAATTTAGTGTCAGAGCATTACCACTATGAAATTGACAACACATCATTGTGCAACGCAGCAGCATCTAGCTGAAGGCAGTTGTTGCAGTAACAAAGTGTTCAGTTGTTCTTTAAGCTATGGAAGGTGAATGAGTGACCGACGTCTTAGCAGTTAGCTTTAGCTTCTGCTCATTTTTTTTATCTGTGTAGCGTTAGTGTAGCTAATATTTTAATTAGCGGAATATGGATTAGCAAAGGTAACTTTTTGGTTAGCTGTTCCCACCCCTGTTAGATTGTAATTCAGATCGGTGTACTCTTGTTTTTTAGTGGGTCAGGGGGGTTCCTTTAAAATCCATTTTACCTGCATATTTCTACACAGTTTGAAGTGGCAGTCAATTCCAAATTGAGCTGTTAAATTTGATGAAAAGAAGAGTCAGTCTCCTGGTAATTTCTTTCCATACTTACCATTTGATAAGTTGACATGTTGAGGCCCGTTTCTCAGATTTTCAGTATTTGTATCGGCGTATTCAGTACTGGCGCAGTTTGTTAAAATCCATTCTACCTTTAAAATCTATTCTTTGGGAGCTTGGGGGTGTTGGGGCATAGTTGGGGTAGAATGGGGTCTAGGATGTGGAGGGGGGTTAAGGAATTTGGTCAGATATTGAGAGTTTGGAGGCTGGGTGCACCTGCTGAGGCCGACTGGTGCCTGGGATTCTTGATAGTCCGCTGGGTCTCTGGGTCCTGGGCTGCTGGCAGTGGACTAGCATCACTTGGCTGGCCTGGGTTATCCCAGACTGCTGTGAAGTGCCAAGCCAGGATACCCTTGAAAAAGAGGTTTTTAATCTGAATGGAATTTTTTCTGGTGAAATAAAGTTTAATAATAAAATAATTAAGCGGCCAAAAGCTGGGCGAAATTATGAGAGACAGATCAGAGGAAACAGTTCGCACAACCGTCTGAATGTCTGTGCAAGACCGACTGAAAGTGTGCACAAGACAAAATGAATTGAATGCAAGAACGAATGAAAGAAAACTGTTTTAATCAGTTCTGAATTTGGCTCCAAAGGATCTGACTGTTTAAGAACCCTGTTGGTTTGAGACTAATGTATGTTGTCTCTTAATTTTCACTTAGCAGTTACAGTTAGAAAAGTTTTCATTTGATTTTGTTAAATGTTTTGTTTTTGTCTGCTGTATAAAAAATTGTTTTAAAATAAGGAAAGAGGCAAATGTTGTTAGGATGTGGTGTCAGGGTGGACCCCAGAACGCAGACGAGCAGGCAGAGTTGCGGTGAGTAAAAGCTTTAATTAAAGAAAAACTCACTCTGGGAGGTGGTAGCAGAGGCAGGCATGACAAGTGGACAGGTAGGACAAACACAGGTAGGACATGAACAGGCTTGGCACGACAGAGTGGCATCAATGAATACAGTGAATGTTTCTGCAGAGAACGAACAGAATAACGGTAGATATATGGACATGGCAAAGGAAAAGCAGGCAGACTTATTGGCATGGCGCAGGTGGACCATTACGGGATGTGGTAGGATTGAACACAAAACATGCTATAACAGAACAAACCTAAATGCATTCAAAACAGAAACTAAACCTAAGGAAAGAACTAAAGCACCACCTGGCAAATGATCAGAAACTGGATCCAAAAACACAATTTGGAGAACATATCAGAGAAAGCCTAAAACAAAAACTGAAATACCCTCAAATCATGACAAATGTTAAACATTTATTAAGAACTGCTAATAACAAATTTTAATACATTTTCTTAAAAAACATTTCAACCCCTGGCATTTATTTAACTGAAGCTGTTTAAGCCTGCTGACACACTCCTGATCAAAAAAGTCCACCTGCAGTGGTCTGGGGAGCCTTTTTAGGGGGGGCTTCATCAGCACCAGTCCAAAACACCAAAGGGTCCTCAAAGGAGATGGGCGCTCTTCCGTCTGAAAATACAAGGGCTTTGTTTTTCAATGTTTTGCAATTGTATTGAGGATACTCTGAAATCCACCTCAGCATCTGGAGCCTATGTCACTCTAGTTTACATCATCATCCAGTGTACATCATTGAACTCCGCTCTGCTCAAAGCTAGTTTTCATTGTCTCCCAGAGAAAGCCGCAGGACTTGAAGCCATCAATGAACTGTTCAATCATGCACAAAACAACTTGATAATTTGTGTTGTTATAAAAGTTTGCTCTAAGTGATTTTGGATGCCATTTCAGGATCAACATGTGTTTGTAACTGTAGAAACACCTCAGCAGAATGTAGTGCAGAACAATTTGGTCAACAACTTGAAGCCGATCTGTGATACGGATGCTGTAGATTTGTGGTGCACCACAACTCGCAATCCAGTCCTCCAAGTCTATCTTTACCCTGTTCCAAGACCTGTGAGTCGCACTGACGAATCTGTAGAACGTAATGCTGTGGTGGTGTTGGTGGGTTAAGCAGGGGCCAGTTAGGGAGCTAACAGCAAAAACAGCTGGTTCTCACTGTGTTTATTGTTTTTGTTGCTTTTGCTTTAGATTATGATTGATTACTTAGTCTGTGTCTGTACAAACAATATTTTTCCTGACCTGACTCTAACATTGAAATATCTAATTATTTTCAGATGGACAGCGTTTTGTGTTTAGTAAATTATTGTCTGTTCAGTAGATCCCTTGATTTTAAGAGACTTGGTCATCTCTGCAGGTTTCCATGACTACATATATTTGATGTCAGTGAGATAACAGAGGCTGAATGGAAAGTTAATAAGAGAAACAGAGAACGGCATTTTTAAACATCAGACTCTAAGTACTGAAGTACCAGTGCTAAAAAAATAAATAAAATAATAAAATGTTATTAATATAAATACACACTTGGTCATACTGAATATGTCAAAGAAATAATAAATGTCAATGAAAGAAGAGAAGATTCATCATGTTGAAGGGACATTACAGGGAGACTATTGAGATTTTAGGCATTAAATAATGTAATAGAGGTAGAAGAAATATCCTGCACTGCTGAAAACATGTCCTGTATATAAACTAATGAGTTTCTTTCAGGTACAAGGAAAACAAGTACATAATAAATCAGCTTGAAATCATGACATTTTCACATTTCTGCTTGCTGCGCATCAAACACAAATGATCCTCATATGTTTACTCTTATATTGATTAAAAACAAAATAAAACATCTCAAAATGGAGAGTAGGTTTGAAAAACTGTGTTCACCCCAAGATTCAACAGCTTGCAGAACCACTGTAGCTGCAAAGAATTGCAGAGGTATTTTTCTGTCTATCAGTCTTTCATTTTGGAGAGAGACTGATGCAGTAATTGCTGTAGTTCAATGAGGCTTGAAGACATTTGTTTTTGCATTGCTTGTTGTGCAATTATAATTATGCAATTATGATTTTTTTATAAAAAATTATACTTAAATCTCATAATTCATCCTTTGAAATTACAAACCAAAATCATACACAACAAAAAGATATTAGAAGGACACCATAGGACTGTCATTATTGAGCTACTAGCACTTATTTATACTAATAATGGATTATTGTCAGTAATTATTAATAAATATGAATCGAAATCACACAAAACGTTTGTATATTCAAACTTGTTATGGAATCGAGATTGTTCCACTAGTAACTGTTAATAATTACAATTAATAACCGGAGCTGATCATAAAGCACTAGCCTTATTGACAGCAAATCGCTTTCATATAAAATACACAAACACCTCTTATTTATCTATGTTACTTCAAATAACTTCAATAATCCAACTTTGACACACAGCTGACTTAAAGTCGATCGGGCGAAAACACAGAATAACTTTCAAAACAGTGAAAACACCAACGTTCAATAAGATTTAGCATAGAAGTATTCAGCTTAATGGTTGTTTGCATACAGTTCAAAGCACATTGAATTTAAACAGTGACAATCCTGGATCGTCCTACTTCTAACCTTTATCGTGCCCAAGATAACAAGGAACAAATTTATTTGATTGACGTCTTCTCCTGGTAAGAAACAAGGTTAGGAGTATTCACGCACGCGTCTGTTAATGGCTCAGAAAGTGGTAATCATTTCCTCCTTCGGGAACAATGATGATGAACCGCGGTCTGTCGACTAAAAAAAAAAGAAGGAGCTAGGGGCGTCCTCGGAAAACCCTCTGTTGGTTTCTGCACACCTGGATTGGAAACTGGATTGGAAAATCTGCTGGTTGCACGCACAGAATCAAGCTCTTCTTTGAAGGATTGTTGAGAAAGGAGAAAGTTAACCTTTCCCGCCAGTTGGAACTGACTCCAGTCAGAGCTTCCGTTACGCAAAAAACGGTGTCCCTCTGTGGGCAGGCACTTATATAGCCTCTGCTGTGATGTCAGAGCTGCAATGGATGCTGGGAGGTGTAGTTACAGTCTGCTTCCGTGGCAAAATGACCCCAACACTCTAAAGGTCCAACCACAGCATTTTAATCAGGATGATTAAACACCTTGGCTCTTTTCTTTTTAAGCCATTCAGTTGTATTTCTACGGCTGTATTTTTAGGATCATTGTCCTGTTGATGCCTCAGCTCACAGACAGACAGCCTCAAATTTGACTCTAGAATACTTGGGCATAGTCAACGACTGCCGGTTACCCTAGTCATGGGCCTGCAAACAAAGCCCAGATCATCACTCCTCCACCATCATGCTTGACAGTTGTTATGAGGTGTTTTAGCAGTAATGCTGTTTGGTTTTCTCCAAACATGATGCTGCAGGTTATTGTCAAAAATCTCTACTTTGGTTCTGAAGGAGCCCAATATCATACTGGGATGCTATTGACCACAAACACAAGTTTTAAGGGGGGTGAATTTTTTTAATGAAACAGCAACAAGCAAACAAAGAAATACAAAAAAATTGTTATATAAACAAATCTGCCAAAAAACCTAAGTCATAAGTCCTTTTTTCAGTTCCAGTATAGCTAAATCAAATCTCTTCAAATGTTAGAGTCCATGACATTTATCCTGAGGAGATTTAGTCCACAGTTCTTACCAACTCAACAGGCATGGGTAATTCTTCATAAAGAGGTTTTTGTGTCAAAAATATCTCGCCATCACTGATTTCACAGCGGTATGAAATCATGTAAGAGAATCTGACCTATAAAAAGAGGCCAAAAAACATTCAATATCTCTCTCCTCTGGTTGTACAACCCTTCAAATTTAAATTACAAAAACAAATGTTTGGTTTTTTCCTTTAGCTACAGTTTCAATCTTGTTTTTAAAAAAAACATCAACAATAAATATGTTGAAACAGCATTTTTTTTTTAACAACACAAAGGACACAAAAAGATTACATTGAAATAACCCTGGCTTACGAAGTGTTAATTGGTCTAAAGCTTGTTTTTTGATGGACCTCTGGTATTTGTGGTATCACTTAGCTATCACAGGTGGCCTTGTAGCTAGCAGCAAAGAGAAGGTTGGAAATTGAATTTGTTAAATTGGTCAAAATGGTGAAATCAATGTCTGTTTTGTTAAATAATACTGAACACAATGAACTCGTGGATGATTGTACGAAGTTTTTACAAACTCCAAAAGCCTTTCAAACAGCTCTGTAGCAGACACCCCACTACTCTTTATGTACACTACAGGAAGGCAGAAAGAATGCAAATTGGCCTAGTACAGGTGTTGAAACCTTGATCACATCAGGCTTTTGTAACTGTCTTGACCTTTGATCATTCAGCATGCTACAGGCCCATCTTACTAAATGGTGCATCATTGTTTTGACACTGGAGTCATTTTGCTCCTACATTGTATCCTAGGACTCCTGTCCTATATGTTTTCTGTTTGTGCACAAGTCTTCTTAGTGTAGAACGACGGACTTCAGATTGTATGTAAAGTTTAGTGGGCTAAACTGAGATCCTAATGTTATGCTGCAATGTGTTTATTAATAACCTATTGGCCAGTCTTTAAGAATATTTCTACTCCAATTTCAGAAGAATTAGTCATTCATTAATTGCTTTATTTATTCAGCAGTTATAGCTTGATGAAGTCACATGACACAACATTGACTTTTTAATTGTCATGATGAAAGCTCGTTAACAGAACAAGTTGCTTATTTAATGAATGTAACCATAAAGTGTTTCTGCCAAACATGTTTTTAGAGTTTTCTCTGGTTGTTGACTTTTACCAAACTTAGGAGCTGATTTGACTGACCCATAGCTTGGCCCATTATCACAAATAATAAGTGAGACATAATAGAGAAAAACTGTAACCAAGCCGATCTGAATGTATAATGAATGGTAGCAAAAAGTCAGCTGGGGTAATCTGCTCCAGTGGTTGATTTTTGTCTTAAAATAAAGCTGTATGGTTCCACTCAAGGGGATTTACAAATCCATAATTTTTAAATTTCTGATGAATTAATTGGTACTTATAATAAGATAATATTTGACAAGCAAGGCACCATAATAATTTCACTCTTACGCAACTGTTAAGTACTTTTCTACAACCAAGTTTATAATAAACATTTTATTTAGTTATAAAAGCTTCAATATTTTGTAGAGGGCCATATTCAGCCTCTACAACCAGGAGAGTACTGGCCTAACCAAATCATACCTAATCCTCCAGTAGGTAAGTGCTAAGATCAGGACCACAGTCATATCCACAGTCATGCTATTAAATTTCAGGTTGTTTACAGTCCAGCAGAAGAGCATCCAGAGTTGCCTGTATCTAAAGTTGCTCCCAGTGGGTTTTTTTGACAGTACCTTGAGAGGAAGATGTTGGTACAGCATTTCATTTCAGCCATCATTTATAGCTACCAGTCCCTGAAAGCTCCTTAGCAGCAGCAGTCAAGAAAAATGGTTCAGGAAGCTTCAGAGGTGTCAGGAGAGAAGTGCTGCAATCCTAACATAGGCCGTTAGAAGGATGGGTTCATCCACAGCTTTCTCCTACTCAGGTCTTTTTTTACTTGTCCCTTGGATATCCATGAAGAGTTGTGTTGCTGTTTGTGTCGCCTCTGATTGTAAAGAGCAACTAAAAGCTGCAAAATGTGGCGTTGTTAACGCAAATCTAACGCTAAAGTGTAAAGAAAACAGTCTACAAACAGCTTGGAAGCCAACTGGCATCATCCTCCCAAAATGCATTGTGAATGTAAAATAATGGTGACCACTGTAGGTCAAAAAGGTAATAGTATGATCTTTCAATGTAATTAGGATTTATTACGTGTTACTAATAGTGAGTTTTAGCAGAACAATGAAATAACATACTATGGCCAAAATATGGCAATTGTCAGGGTTTGTTTTATTACAAGTGGACTTAATATGTTGCTCCTATATTAATTGTATATATTACAACTTAATAACATTAAGTGCCTGTATGTATAAATTAATAAAGAAATTCATCATCCTTAATATTCAGACACATTTTTAATTATTAGCAGAGACGAGAGCAGTGGTGATTTTCAATATCCAACATGTTTTAATTCTGTTTTTATTTTACTACAGCATGTATTACACTGCAGCTAAAGCTCCCAAAACATATTTTTAGGTTTTATTCCCACAGAAGGATTGAGTGCATCCTCTCTGCAGGACATTTTGTAAATTCATATATTCTGGCAGAATTATTTATAGCTCCTTACCTGTTTGTCATCGCTACAGTGGAGCCGATTCGGTCCAGTGATGAGAAATAGATAAAATCTGTAACAATAATCCCATAGCTCTATGGGAGTTAGAAAATAAGCCCGTGTGGAAACAGTTTACTAAAAAGACTTCAAATGAGGAAATACAGAGTGTTACTGGCTTTTCTCTCAGAACCAGGAGAGACAAGAGCACTTCTCCTGCTTCCAAGCGATGATCTCATTTTAATAATCTCATAATCTGGTTCTGAAGCTCCTCTCCACCTAAATTTAACGGTCAGTAAACCCTCTGAATCAGCATCTGAGATCCTTTAAAACCTTCTTTGGAGCAGCAGTAACTCTGTTGAACAACAGTGATGACTCCTGAACATAGCTTCAGGACGTCCAATAGAGGCACAACAATTCCTGTGTGGGGCCAACAGAAAACCATCTAGATACAACCCAACAGACACGTGTTGGGTTACCTCTCATGCAAGAGAGAGGACTTCCTTTCATTGCAGCCCAATTGAAGACTGCCATGAAGAAAGAGTGGGATCAAAACGTCCTCCACAAGAAGCAGCGGACTTCCCATGATGCCACTGGCTGTATAAAAGCACCCCCTTCCCAATGGTCCGATCGCTTCCACAACGGTGATCATCGGGATAGGGGAGGCAAGCGCGCTAATGTCTCTTTGCTGGCAAAAAGACACAAACTCTTCAACTGGATCCATGGGTGTCATACTATCACGCGATCATATGCACGAGTTAAGTACTGATGAATTACTGTTGAAAGAATCCGGTATTCATTCATAAAAAGGGAAATTAAGGTTTAAGCTTGCTTGACTTTCTCTCTCAGGCCTCCAGAAGCAAACTGTGTCCCAGAGAATTCCCTGCAGAGACGCTGTCTCTACAAGCCAAGTCTGAAGGACAACGGCCCCGCATCACCGTGGTTACGGTAATGTGCAGTTGGTTGGCGGACAGAAAGAGCCGTCTTTCATCCACAGCTACGGAGGTTAGCTGGAAGCTAACCATTTGTTCACGGAGCTTTCTTCAAACTTCGTCGTCGCCCGGACAACTCCTCAGCACGGTTCGTACGAGGTTTGGTGTTTGGGCAGAGTAATAGAGTAATAGATATTTAAGATGAAATGATCTAAACGTTTTTCATTTGATGAAGTTTGGTTTTGTTTGTGTGAAACTCAGCTATTTTAGTGCTAGCATGCTACCTGCAGCACACGTACTCAGCTTTGTGTTCTATGTTTGTGATTTTTTAAAGTTAAGAAAAACTTTATTTAAAGGGTGATTTTAAACACAGAAGATTGATCATAACGCGCCGTCCGCGCTTATGCATTTTAACCCTTTTATTGACGGTATTTTAAAGGTGTGTGTTTGATTCTGGTGCTAAGCTATTAGCTTCTTTTGTTAGCTTTAACTGCTAACAAGCTAAGAATATGTGCTTGCTGCTAAAGAAATTTAACAGAAAGGTTGTTAGTTTTCAAGCTAGTAAATAATAGTCCCTAAACATTATTTTACTAAATCTGATAACTAAGTAAACACCATTAAGCCCAATTTCTCCAGAAAGATTTGGCTCTTTTCCAAAATATTCCCTCTATAATATTTCTTTAAATATTATTTCAATACATAAAGACAGCTAATTAGACACCGTTGAGAAATGGTCATCCAGAAGGTTGGTTTTATTCAGCAAATCATTCTTTAAAACATTATTTTATTAAAATAATATTTTATCTGATCTTGCATTGTGAATGGTTGTCTAAAGGTATGCTGATTACTGTCTAGGTTGGTTCTAAGACTAACTTAACTTCACTTCCTGATTCTTCAAGATAATCCTTGGTTCTCAAACATAAACATTACATGGTAATGTTGCATCACTCTTTTGGTCATGGTTTTCAACCATCTTTAATCAACTTGTTTATATTGTACATAGCCCATTAGTCTTTGTTATTCTTTAATTCTGCTTGGTAGGTAGTTAGTTAGATTGTTTGAGCATGGTGAAGAGTTTGTTGATTGAAATATGTTTGACTTTGAGTTGACTTATTTTTGTTAATAAATTCTTATATTTTAAGAAATTGTGTGAATTCATTCCATGTGTGTGCAGAGTTTTGCTGTTCAATAATGTCAGAGCTTAGCTCATCCCGTTCTATTTTGTCCTAATACTATCGCCTTACTGGGCTGGTATTCACAGGACAACCCTTAACAGACCGAAATATTTTTTGATAAAATATTAAATTATTAATATTAAATATTAAATAATATTTTCAGATTCATAATCCTAACAGAGGGAATCTCAGTGCTGAGAAATATCTGTAGAAAATCCTGCACCCAAAGGCAATCCCATATCTCCAATCCTGTCCTCCAGTATGTAGACGCTCGTCTCCACAGATCAGGGCTTATCAGAGACTTCCAGGCTTTGGGACCAGAGAAGATGGAATAGCCTGTAAAGTTTTGACCTCAACCCCATTGAACACCTGTGCGATCAGCTTGGGCGTGCTGTTTTTGCCAGAGTGATGAACTAGACCACATTGTCTTAATGAAGACAAATCCTGGTTGAATAATGGGATGCAGTCCCACAGCAGTGTGTGACCAAGCTGGTGACCAGCATGAGGTGCAGGGGACTGGCTGTACAGAGGCCCCTGAAATTAAACAGTTTATTCAACTGTTTAATTTCTACACACTTTGGAATGGTGTAAGAGATATTACCAAGTAGCATTGTACAAACAGAGACATAACTGACCAGACACAATTTTTTTTTCTTTTTGTGCTAAGAACAGCTTGAGCAGCAAAGCTAACTGTCTCAATCATAGGACCAGAATCAATTAGAGTTTATCACTATTTTCACACCATTAATGATAAGATAATTGCCCAACCATTGTAAATACTGGACAGTTTTTGTCACCTAAACCAATAGAGGGCAACAATAAAGCTGAGATTGGGGAAATAAAAAGCAGTGACAGACAAAGATTTTTAGCAGAAAACTGACAGTCATTTCATGGGGAACATTTCTGACATTCAATTTCCTGGTCATACAGTGGAGGGCCCTTAAAAAGGACCTATCCAAATACTTCCTGTGTAGTCTTCTGGGATTTTGGTTCCCAACACCAGACTATTTTGTTTCCTATGGTGAAGTTTGGGTTTTGTCAAACACTTAAGCAAATTATCTCTTCTCTTCTTTTTCAAAGCGACTTTCCGTATTTTATTTCAACAGCTGGGAGCCTAAGCTAAAGTGAAGGCTACAATCTCCTGTATATTTTACAGCCTGTTTTGTCTAATCACTTCACACGCCTATCCATCCATCCATCCATCCATCCATCCATCCATCCATCCATCCATCCATCCATGTGGCTGTACTGTAAGCTCCCCCTTGATTCAGTTCAGTTCAATTCAAAAATGCTTTATTAATCCCAAAAGAAATTCAAATGTTGTTGGAACTCCTATTATCTCGGTTTCTTAATCGAGTTGTTGTAGACGCTGATGGCTGTGGGCAGGAATGATCTCCTGCAGCAATCCTGAGTTTGCATTTATTTTACACTTTATTTTTCCATGCAGTCTGGGAAATATGCTTCGCTTATAAAAAAATGTATTGCCAAAAGTTCTCTCAAAGTACACCAGTTGGTAAATGCAAAAATATTCTTTGAGCATGTTCTTGTTTATCCTTATCTATTTCACCTGTTCCTCTGCCTCCTTGTCACATCTGTTCTTAGTTCATTTGATTACCTGCCTTTGTTCTCCCTCTGTATATTAGTTGGTTTTGTTTCATTGCCCTTTGCTGGTTCCTCTCGTCTCTCACCTTCATTCGTTGCCCTCGTCCAAGCCTTGTGTCACGCATTTTCCTGCAGAATGCTTGTAAGTTTGGAATTCTGACTCTGGTGAACTACCGCAGTGTTTTGTTTCCCTTTTGAGTTTTTTTGAATAAACTAAGGACTGCTCAAAATGCTGCTGCCTAGCTCTTGTCTGCGCTTCGGTCCACCCCAAAACCTCACCGTGACAGACCTTGACAGAGAGGAGTTAATTCCTCCAGTTTTTCTTAATTCTCAGCCTGGCCACGTGTCAAATTATAAGGTCACAAAAGGTCTGATTACAGACTGTCTATTATTCCCAGCATGTTTACTTCTCAGCTGGAAGTTTCCTTCATGTCTGCTCAACAGTTTGCTTTATTTACAGACAGAGACTCATGACTTGGGTGATTTCTTTTGCTTGCGGGAGTTTGGCTAAGGTCTAAGTTAAAGAGAGCAATAGTATCTCTCTGATAAATCATTAATCAGATTGAATATGGATGGAGTTTTACAGGTTGGTAAATCATCTGAGGCTCCTCTTTGTGGATTTCTGATCAGGAGGTAATGCATTAATCCTGTGCATCTCTGTTAACAGACTGCTGAAGAGTAGTCTGTCAGTAACATGATGATGGACTGTGTTGTGCAAGTTCACCCATCACAAGAAATGCTAATTTCTTCTACAAGATGAAGCCTTACAGAAGTTAAATAGCAGTAAAAAAAAGTATCAAAACCAATATCTGAATTATAGTACACTCACACATGAGGCATGAGGCATTTTATCCCTGAGTCCTGACATGCATAAGGGTTTGTAAAAGCCTGACTGCCTGTGCAGACTGAGTGTGGAAATGTCCAAATCTGCTGGTAAATTGCAGAGGTTTTTCTGTCTTGGGCTCATCCAAGGTGTAATAATTCCCAGCCACTACTTCTACGTGACACAGATCAGGTAACAATAAAAGGCCCACTAAACTTCAAACTTTGTTTGTGCCCTGCCATCTTACTTACTTTACTTACATAAACCGGCTATTCCAATGTTTGTTGGGATATGGACAAATTTACATCAGTTAATCCCTATAATCTAGACTGGATTACCCTTGATTAGACGCTTTAGATCACATTTTATGATTAGGGATATCGTTAATTCATTAAATTACAAGAAATACAAATTTAATCCCTTGGTTCTTGAGTCGAGTTCAACAGCCTTGTTTGCCTCTTTAAAACCAACAGTTAAAAGCATCTACAGGCAAAAAAAAACAAAAATGTGAAATTTCCCTTTTTTATTTTTGAATAAGTCTGTTTATCAGTTTCTAATGTAAAAACCAAGATATGGACTGTTTGGAGTTAGTGACTTCATAATTCCTGGTGTGTATATGGACCAAAAACTTTCATTGGATACAGCAGCATCTCTTCTTTCTAATTAACCTGAGGAAACTCATGCTGGTCGGGAGCCTCCTGCTGTCATTCTGTCACTGCTTTGAAAAGACTCTCTCAATATGGTTTGCAATAGGAAAGCTCTCCAGGAAGTCACCTCCATAGCTAGCACAATAAACAGTTTATTTGACAAAGAAGAAATCAGTCAGACCCCTTGTCTGAATGCTTATTCTTTTGGCAGTGATGAACACAACTATCGAGCACATTCTAACAAAAGCTTCTTTACTGTTTGTAAAACCTTGGTACTCGTGAAAGTGAAGGTTACGTTCAATAAAAACTTCTATTTCACCTGATTCTGATCATTGATCATGTTATTTTCAAATAAAGACAAAGTAGAAGACAGAAAACTTCAAAGTTGAAGAACTCTTTCATGGTAAATGTGCCGTGTAAACACGGGCTTTTAGAAACTCTAGTGAGTCATTAACATTTTGCCCGTGGTTATAAATTTCACGCTTTTAACAAAGTGACTTTTGCATTATAAAGAGTCGATTATTAATTTAGTCATGCAGTTCCTATTTCTGCCCCTCTTCTCATCCATTAACAGGAGTCTCAATTAACCAATTTAATAAGTGTGACTGTCTCAGTGAGGGTCGAGCATCTGATTTAATGTTTTTTGGACAAATATTCGAAAGGCAAAACTAAAACAAGTGGAGCATAATCGTTCTGAGTGAGGACAGAGGTGCTTTGGCTTTCAAAGTCTTTAAAAGTCACAGTGATGTTGAATCCTGATTTATTTTTAGTGATGTTTGGTTTAGTTTCACTTAAAAGTTTTGTCAACTGTCAACAGTCAACTGTCCTGAAGTGAGAAGTTTAGTTTATGGCATATCTGGCATATAACTGGGAACAAATGGGAAGCAAAAGGCAGCTAATACACAAAGGTTTCAGAAGAGATGAAATGAGAAGAGATGATGCTATGTTTAGAGCGCTGAACTCTGGCATTAACGCGTAACACGCTGTCCACCTGTCTCCAGATAGAATCTGAGGTAATTAACTAAATGGCCTGCACTTGTAAAGCACTTATCAAAGCGCTTTACACTACAATCAGTCATCCACCCATTCATCCACACACTGACAGTGATAAACTACATCATAGCCCCAGCTGCCCAGGGGCAGACTGACAGAAGTGGGCCTGCAATACAATCAGCGCCACTGGGCCCTCTGACAACCATCAGCAGGCAAAGTGGGTGAAGTGTCTTGCCCAAGGACACAACGACTGCGATGGACAGAGCGGAGATTTGAACCGGCAACCCACCCGTTACAGGACGGACCCTACTCAAGATTTACTTTGTAAATTATCCAGTGAGCAGGAGGAGGCCAGGAGATTTCTGGTTTTATATGGGGGACAATCAGCAGGTCAAGATCACAGGACCTTGGGGCCCTAGTAGGGGTTTAGGAACGTCAAAACTACGATTTTGAAATGCAGCTTATTGTCATATCCATTGTGGTTTGTGTGCAAGCTGCATGCAGGCTGTGTTTGTGTGCTGTGTTCTCTCTATCCAGGGTGTGACTGGCAGGTGCTGCTCCACAGGTGTTGCTCGTCTGAGAGCAATCAGCTGGGCTACTTATGGAGTGGAAACCCAGAGGGAGGCGTCAGCTCGTTTTCTCACTTGGCGTGGTACCAGCTAGACCTCTGCTTCTCTGCAGTCCTGCTTCCAAGCAGCTTTTCTGATCGCCTTGTTTTTCTTCCCCTGCCTTGCAGATCACCCTTCGCTGAAGGAAGTCGTGGAACCATTCTGGTCTCCGTTTTCACTCGTGTCATGTTCAGAGGAGTTTGGGAACTCCAGCCTCGACACCTCAGCCCTGAGCCTCCTCTCTGCTTCCAACTCCAAGCCCAGCTTCTCAGGAGTCACCTGAGAACCACCCGTCAACTTGCCTGTCCACCCTCCAACGTTAAAACTCTCCAACCATAGTGGAGTTTCCTGGAACAGAAGAAACTAGGCACTTCATCCTCCAAAAACTGTACACACCCTGTTGGCCTCAAGGCACCGTGGAGAAGTGGCGTGTTTACCAGCTTCTGTCTTTCTCCTTCTGTTATGATTTGGGGTTGTTTGGTTTTAGGTTTCTGGTTTTTTTTCTTTGTTTTTCACAATTAAGGTTTTGAATCATGTTTCTGTTTGTTTTTTCTGGTCATGCTTTAGTTTTGTCAAGTTTGGTTTTAGGATCTGGTTATGTTTTGTTTCATGTTTTTCTAGTTATAGTTCTATTTTGTTTCCTTGGATTTGCGTTCTAGTCAAGCCATGTTTTGCTCCTGTCACGTCCGTTCTGTTAATCAAATTTATTCGGTTCACCTGCACCTTGTCAATCTGTCTTCTTGCTCCACCTGGTTTTCACTCCATATATACACACCTGTTCAGTTAGTCATTGTGGAATCATTATCTCTACTCATATCTTGTTTTTTGGACCATGCAATGCCTGTCAAGCCAGCCTGCTTCTATTTTGTTCCTGCGTCCTGCAGTGAGTGAGTTATTTTTTCTTACCGTCATGCTGCCTCCTCATCTGCATCCTGGGGTCCAATATCTCGCAAGTCGCAACACCTTCAGAGAGACCACCAGTCCAGTCTGAGCTTTATCTGTGTTTCTAAATAAACTGTTAAAACACTGTCTTTATTGTCGTGGTTGTGTATCTCAGAGAAAACCCTATTATGACACTTATGAATGAAACGGGAGCCAATGAAGTAGCATTAGCAGTAGAGTCACATGACAAAATTTTGAAAATCTAACATAATTAGTTTGTGTTTTACTCATAACGATTTAATAGTGCCACAATTATGTTGCTGTCGTGGAGGACACAGTCTGTCACCTCACGGAAAGTTTATTGGTCTGTCTACAGTTAGGTTTCGGACAACATGCCTGGCTTTAAAAAGTCACTTCGAACCAATGCTACATGTAAGGTAGATGGAAGGGAAGTTAAAATACTCAGATGGCGTCTGCAAACATTGTCGTCTTTATTTAGTTCATTTGGCTGAGAAGAAAATCATGCTGCTACTGTTAATTGGCAGTAAAACTTTTTTTTTTTTTACCGAAAAAACTCCCAAACAATGGCTACAGTCAGATTGTTGCCCCTTGCTTTTTTCCGTGGGTGACTAGAAATCAGTCTTCTTCTGTGTTTACGTCCATGGATCTCAACGAAGTTTTCTTCAGAGAAAATCTTTGTAGCAAAACTGCTCATCACTTTTGTCTTGCTTATAAGCAGGCAGACATTCATTCAGCATAATACAGTTAGAAAGGAGATTGCCAGAAGCTTTTGTTACAGACGCAGCATCATCATCTATATACGGTCCTGTCTTCCTGTTCTAGTGGCAGTGATGTTTTGTTTCAGAAAAATGGGTTTCTTTTAAATGTACTTGTCTGCTTTGAAAAACAATGAAAAGGCCAATTAAGATGTATTTATGCTTCATACTTTCAATAATTAATGACATATGTCGTTAAAAGATGTGGTTGGACCAACATATTACGTCTACCACAGCTTTTAAAAGTGTCAAAAAAGTTTTTGTAATTGGCATAAAACGTCTTTAAACATGTAAGTTTTCTATTAGAGATTATTCAGCTTGGATAATAAAATAGCCTACATTACGCTCCAGAGCGCAGCTTTAAAAATCAAGTGATTTGAAGACCCAGTTGTTTATTTTTACGACTCAACATGGGAAGCAATTATTTACACTTTACTGAAAGGGCTTTAAAAGCCTTTGGAGCTGTTATGAATCATTGTTTGATCATTTTTTTGTCCCGGATTTATCTGTTATGTAACTCTGACAAACATTTTATTCACTTCTAACAAAGCAGAAAAAAATTGAAAAAAAGGAAACTGGACTTCATTCATTTATTATTTAGGGATGTTTCATCTCTCGTCTGTGGAGATCATTTAGTTCTTATTAATATTTGAGTAATAGTTATTTGTGTAATTGTCCATGAAGTGCAGCTTTCCACCTTATCACAATACCACCACTATGGGTTTTACAGCTATATCAAACGGTTTCTGCACCTCCGCTATCAGTTTATATTTGATGCAGAGGACTTTCATCAGTTTATCAGCACGATGAAAGAGGATGTAGCAGAAAGATTACGATTACGATTAAGATCGACTTTATTGATCTCACATTGGAGAAATGACTTTTTATAGCAACTCACAGTGGTACAGCAATGAAATAGAAAAGAGTTCAATCATAAGACAAACAAGACATTAGTAAGTAGTTCAATCAATCAGTCAGAGGCATTTCAGTAGACAGTGGGCTGTAGTTATAGTAAGGCCTCGAACAGTGCACAGAGTAATCAAAAATGATAGCTAAGTAAGGCACAATCAGTGTCCAGTTGTTCATCGGGCTGGCTCAACGCCCAGGTGAGGTGAATAAGGCATCACTCTCTACTGTCCCGCAGAGGTCACTGACCATAAGACAGTGATTTTCCATTACAGTCCAGAGTCCAGTCAAAAACACACAAACTTACAGTCCAGATTTAAATCCTGCGTCCAACAGGCTACATACTAAGGAGGGGTCAGTTGGGCATCACCCTCTAGTGTCTAGGAGAGGTCACCAACCTACAAGCTATATGTTCATTACAGTCCAAATTCATAGTCCAACATTACTAATGTCCAGCATTACTAATGTCATCATTGCAAATTAGCCAACATTTGCCCACGATGGAGCTTGCCCCTTTTAACCAGTTTGTTATGTCTCTTCCTGTCTCGCTCTGTGCTGCCTGGAGCCCAGCAGATGACTGCATACAGGATGGTAGAGGCAACTAGAGTCATAGAAACACCTAAGTAAACGCCTGCTTACTCCAAAAGACCTTAGTCTTCTCAGAAGATGGAGGCGACTCTGCCCCATTTGTGTTGTGAGACCAGTTAAGTCTGTTGTTTAGGTGCACACCCAGGTATTTGAAGCTGTCAACTGTCTCAGTGTTTTTTCCTTGTACTATAACTGGTAAATAAGGTGGTTTTTCCTACTGAGATCTATTATCATCTCCATCTTGCTGGTGTCTAAGCACAGATGGTTCTGCTCACGCCAGTTCACAAAATCTGTTATGACTGACCGGTACTCTAGCTCATTTCCCCCGGACACTCAGCCCACAATGGCTGTATTGTCTGAGAACTTCTGGAGGTGACAGGCATTTTTGTTGTAAGTGAAATCTGCAGTATAAAGAGAAATGGTGACTGGACGGTGCCCTGCGGTGCCGCATACTGCCATCTCTGACTAACAGTAGAGTACTGAAAATTTGTACTCAAGTACAAGTACTGTTACACTGCTTAAATTGTACTCAATTACAAGTAAAAGTACTGGTGTTAAAAAAGTACTTAAGTAAAAGCATAAAGTACTCTTCTCAAAAACTACTCAGAGTACTAATTACTTTTTAACTGGTGGATGTTTTATTGCATCGTCAATAGAAGGCATTTGGTTCAATTCACTTGTATTTATCTACGTTCAAAGCACATTTCTCAGATGAACAAGGTATAGAAAAATTGCACAAAGGAAATTGAAGCCTTTTGCAGATTGGTCTGGAGAAGAAATCATCTTCATCAGATGACTCTTTTTGCTGATCTGAACTCTCTGAATGCTCCGTCGTTTCAAGATGTTGTTTGATGTATGCCAAGGCTGTAATTACAAGTACATAGCACAGTTTTGTTATGTTAATTTCAGTGAATAATCCTGAACACAAAAACCTAAACCAGCTAATTTTCAAAAAGAATTTGATAGTAAGGACAGACCATCAATAACTGACAGCCTACAATTGTGCTTGAAAGTTTAGAACCCCTCCCATTACAGAAAAGGCTTAAGTCGGGTAGCACTACTTAATGTACCAAGGGCTAGACAGCATATGACATCAGAAGACTAAATTCATCTACTGGAGCTGTTGTCAGTAATCAACAAAAACAATGCAAAAGAATAACTGCTTTCAATACCATGTATTTTATAGAAGAGAAAATTAAAGTAAACACCACAAGACACAAAACATACATAGAACCCAAACAATAAATAAATATACATAGAACCCAAACAATCAAATATATATATATATATATATATATATATAATATATATATATATATATTATATATATATATATATATATGTATATATATATATATACACACAGTACTGCAGTAGATCTTCCATATGAATGTGCACAAAAATCCAAAATTTCCCCTCCCGTCAGCATAATGTCTGACTGACACATTTAAATAGTTCATGGTCTAATTATCCAGATATTTAAAATGAAAATGTCCAAGCGCAATTTGTTTCCAATGAAGAAGAGATGAATAATGGATGGTGTGTCGGTATAGTGAGAAGGAGGGGGAAATACTACGGACCATCAGCCTCCTACCAGTCCAGTATGGAGTGAATTTCTAGTTCTCCTGGCCCAGCCAGTTGTCAGAAGCTCGCCATCCTTTAACCCTAAAAAGGGTCACCTGGCCTGCATTGTAATAAACAGAACCAATAAATTACCAGCCTGCTAGTTAAGTAGACGGTTTTCCAATTACATACAGAAATAAATGCAATTATATCCACAATCAACTCTTTAAGACAAAATAAAGATATCAGCATTTATCTCATTATCTTAAACACATATTGAATTTAAGAAGTTAGATCATATAACAATTGATGATCAAACAATTAGCATTGGCTACCACCACCACCAACATGCTAAACAAACAAAACAACATTGTGTTCACTACTCACCAATTCCATATATAGTTCAATACATGACAGCTTCATGGCTCCAAGCTCACTGGGTATTCAGATCTACATGATTTTTATATTGTGAGTTTTAAAGTGCATAATAAACAAAGATGAACTAATTGTTTGGAAGCACAAACCTGTAGCTCTTTTGTCTCCAGCTCTCCCCCTCACACCTGATTGGGAAAGCTGGGACAGGCCTGAAAAACCACTTCAGGTGCAGTGATTGGCTGAATCCACTGTGTGACTAACTGTCACTCCAACCAATGGAGCAGCAAAGGCGGGATTAAGGGCAGTTTTTTCCTGGGTTTCTTTCTGGGTTACAGTCGCAATAGTAATTCAAATGACAAGAAACTGAAAAAAGTTATAAATGAAAGTTTGCTAAATTATAATTTAGTAAAATAAAATATTGATTTTCAATTTTTGTTTAAAAAAAATCATTTTAAAAAACAAACTAACAAAACTGTCCCAGACAAATTAGAGCACCTTGATCATGAGCAGTGGACCAACATACCTGTCAACAGGTGCAGAAGTCTGATTGGATGTTACAGAAAACACCTGATTGCAGTGATTGCCTCAAAGTGTTGCTCAATAGCATTTTAGTTCAGGAGCCCCATCATGTTTGCTTTTTTTATTTATTTTTTTAATATTTCTGTTGAACCACAATACAAAATCAGTGTCATGATTTTTATCAAATGTCTATTTATTACTACTTTTGTCAATTTCAACTTATTTCAGTAACAACAAATTTTTTCCTTCTTTGATGGGAGGGCACGTAAACTTTCAAGCACAACTGTATTAGGTGAACCATGACTGAGATGTTATAATGTATACTCACTTATACATGTGTTCAAACACAACAATACACAAAAAAGTAATTGTATGAATCTTTGAAAAAAATCTGGCCTTACCAGCCTCTATTACATCTGCTCTGTCAGTCCAGGAAGTCTTGAACTTGGGTAAGAGGACTGCAGCTGCAGCCAACTCTGGATGCTTCATCATCGGTCCAAATCGCTTTTGAATGCCATTTTGCAGGGCACTGATGAGTGGCACGCATGTCTTGCTTGATGTCTCTAGCCTGCCAAGTTTGGTCAGTAGTTGTTCAATTACTGGTAGCAACTATCCCATGAAGGCAGAAAACTCAGACTGGAGGATGTTTGAAGCTTTCACCAGTGGCTTCATGGTGGTGAGGTACTCCCTTAAGAATGCAACTTCTGCAGGACTCAACCTGTAAGATACAACAACAAAGCCCACCGTGACTATAAATATGGCAGAAACATTTGACATTGTTTTGTTTGGCAGACCTATTTGCTGAATAAAGACGGGTGGACTTGAGCAGCTATTTCAAGTGAGAGCCTTGTTTTATTATTATTTTTTTAAAATTATTTGCGCTCTTGAATGAATTTTTTTCACATTACTAATGTGATGCTAAAACTGTAAAAAAAATTATAAATTCTGAATAATGTTTTGTGTTCTTATTAATTATTAAGAGACTGTTCATGTTTTTAACTGTCCATTAAGGAAAATGCACAGAATTTGCAACCAAATTGGTAGGTGTCCAATTTTACTCACATTTTCACTTTGAATTCCTCACAAATGCTCCTGATGGCATCTTCCCCCTTCTCATCAATAATGCATATTACCCTTTCAATGGCAAGGTAGGTTGAATTCCACCGTGTTGCATTGGGACGAATGATCTGTAGCTTACACTTGTCCTCTACCACTTCATTTGCCAAATGAGACCGGCCGGTTTTGTTCCAAATGGCCTGTCATTTTGCAAAGGTTGCACAGGAGAGCCTCTTGTAGGTGTCATTCATGCTCTCTGCCAGGGCAGCATCGGTTGTTCCCACAAGGTTAAGAAGGTGACATGCACATCGCTGATGAGGGGGGAGTTGATATTCCAAACCAGAGTCTTTATCAAGGATTACACTTGCATCATGGTAGTTAATATGGTCAATCAGGACAAGAGCATCTGGGTCAGCTTCTTCTTCATCTTCTTCTGCATCATTTTGTGCCCCGAACATGTGGAAGGCCTTGACGAAGTTGGATCCACTATCAGTTGTGGTTCTTACAACTTTGCCTCTAATCTTGTATTGGCCATGGACGACATCAAGAGCACTGGCAAGCATATCAAATATGTGAGACCCTCTTAATCTTTTGCATGCTAGTGCTGCAGATCTTCTTTCCAGCGACTCTTCATCTACCCAATGGCATGTGACTCCAAGGAAACTTTTCTGATGAGCTGACCAGCAATCAGTAGTGGTAGCCACAAATTTGACTTTATCCATTGCTGTAACCAACGTCTTCTTCATGTGATCAGCAGCTTCACAGATTCTGGCACGGACAGTAGGTCTGGAGATGACTTTGGCTTGAGGCTGTAATGTGGTAACCAATTTTGTGAACGCAGGCTGTTCTACCACTGAAAATGGCTGTAGACCCTCACATATGAAATTGATGACAAGCTTGTCAACAGTTGCTTGTGGAACACGTTTGTTTGCAGCTCTCAACATCAGGTCTGGTAACTTGGCTTGTTTATTTGCTGAGAACGTGTTTGGTGTGGCTGTGGTCTTTAGCTGTTGAGATGTTGCTGCCACAGTGCGGTACTGCTCCATCTTCGATGGATGTTTCCTCTGCAGAGATGAATATGATCACACATCAGGTTCAAACATTACTTCATCACATTACTGTGATTAACACCAAAGGAAAACACATTAAAGAAAACATTCAACCAGACTAACAATTTGAGCTAATCTTTGTTTGTTTAGCATGAGTGGTAAATTTGGGTAAATCTGGGTACTAAATGACTAAAGATTCAATTAATAATGTATTAAATAAGGCTTTCACGCACGCACGTTTCGCTAGCTCGGTCATCAGGTTAACCAATGGCAGCGACAATATCTGCAGACTTATCTTAGCCAAACAGCGTTAACATACCTAAAAAAGGAGAGCAGTATCATATAAGTACAGTTCTAAAACATCTTACCGAAATGTGCTTTTTTAGATTAGACCCTGAAGTTTTATAAGCTGATATGATCGTAGCAGTCAAACAAAGTTTGCACTGCATCTGGACGCTGTCTCCTTTTTTCCCTCTGTACCTGAAAAATTCCTCCAGGTACGGTCACGGGTTCTCGGACTCGTCCTCCATCTTTTCTTCATCATTTCTTCATCATTTTCACAGTCTTTTCACAGTGTTGGTCTTTACAGTCTTGGCTTCTGTCTCCATTTTTGCCGTCCTTGCACTGCTTCTTTGCTCCGCTCTAGTGAGACAAATTTACCTCCATACATATCTAGGTGAGTGCAGTCAGAAGTAATCTGGCATATATTGTAGAACAAGAATTCTTTGTTTTTCAGTCATCACACTGAGTTAATGATACTGAGGCTCTCAAACTGTTTTTCTGTCATGCTGCAACTGCTGTAAAATTAAATCACAACCTGTATGAAGTGTTGCTCGTGTGGTTTCTTTCTACCTCCTCATCACCGAATACGATGCCAGACATTTTCATTCACAATATCTAAAAGATATTAAGCAGCCTGAAAAGTTCACAACTTCTCCCATCCTCCCAGCAACGTTGACTAAATGTGCAATTTGTAGGTGTGAGCACCTCTCCTCACCTGGGAGCCTTATTTAAGGGGAACCAGGGAGGAAACCAACCTTATGTGGCAAATTTTTTTTTTTTTTTTTGGCTGGTTTGCATTGGATGGTTGTCCTGTTGCATAATCTAAGTGTGACAGAGTTTAAGCTCACAAACGGATGGCTGGACTTTCTCCTTCAAGAACAAGCAGCGAAGCAGCCCCAGATAAAAAATCAACAGCTAAAATACCTTTTCAGATGCCATAAGGTCCCTCCAGCAAGTTCTGGGTCTGAGTTTTATCTTTCCTTCAGCACAAAAGACCAGAGCTTCCCACTTATTGCTAAGAACAGAATCTATGGACAGAATCCCTGTCCATAGAGATGAAGGATCCTCTCATTTCCTAATTATTTCCCCTAAGTTTATTCATGATATGAATTATCTGTTTTTTTTTCTTTGTAGTCAGCAGAATAATGTGGTTTAGATGTCTTTACATGATCATTATCATCATGTCGGAGTTTGGAACAGTCTGTTTCTCAGTATCTTTTGCTTTCATGAAATATCAGAAGACAATCTTCATAAGATGCACAGTGATTTTAAATCTGCTCTGTTCGGTCCAGACTTGACTGAACCAGCCGTTTTAACCGGCAGAATCTGCCAGCTGTGTGCAATGTTTTCAGAAACACATATATAAGACTCTAAATATATATATACACCACTCTATAAGACAGCTGCCCTGACCTTTTCTAACCTGCACAGCTGAGTTATGAAAAATCTGTTCGGGAACAAATGAGGGTGATAACATAAGTTCTTGGTGATCAATAGATAACATAACACATCTGCGTTGTGTTTGCCTGAAACCTCTGGCAGTTTTAAAGAACTGTTTTTCAACAGCTTCTTCTCTGTGCCTTTTTTGTTAAAGTCAAGGTCAGAAATTAACAGAAACTGAAAACAGAAATATTTCAAACTTGTTTTGGTTTGCAACATTAATCTCAGGGTTACAGTCACTGATTGAAGCACATTCTTTCTCTCAGGAGATGCAGAGCCGCCTCTCTTCTTATTAACAGTTTTTGTATTTTCTCAGCTTCAGATCAGAATAAATTCAGCAAAATTTCCGAACTTTATCTGTTAAAAAAACATGTTCAACTGGAGTCTTTCTAGGGGTATTTTTTAACAAATTGAAATAATAATTTAAGGGTATTTTAAGCATTTTTACAGCTTTTGTTTTCCAATTGTATTTGAGGTCAAAGTTTATGATGACTATATTTATATACATGGTTGAAGATTTAAACTATGAAAAAGAATAAAAGAAAGAAACTGAGCATAAGGTAGCTAAGAAAGCAACTGAACTATGCCAAAGAGTGCATACATGAAGTGACTTCGCGCTTCAGGCGCGGGGCAAGATGGCGCCTTTGTGTGGCTTCGCTGGTTTTGCTCCTTTTAACCCGTTAGCACTTTTTAAATTCGGTGCTTTTATTTTTATTTTTAATTTATTTAGCTTTTTTCAGTCTGGATAAAAACTTTTGCTGCCCGTGTTTACTACCGGGATGCGCTGTTGGTGAACAAAGCGTCGCTGATGGTTTGTTGTGACAGTTGGAGCAGTTTTAGAGGGAGTTGTCCACCTCCGTTTGTTTGCTGCTCACCCGGGTGTTTTCTACAAAGCTCCAGACGCAAAAAAAGAGGATCTAGAGCCAGAGTCCAGGTTTGTTTAAGACGATTGCGTTGATTTTTAGCAGAGAAATGGGGACCTTCTCGCTGTCTGCGGATTGTGCCATCCAGGTGGGAGTTGGAAACGTCACCGGGAGCCGGGCTATTGGGGACCTCCACCTGCCTGTCATCAGCATATTACTCACCTTGCATGGATGGAGGTCTACATGCTCATCATCGTAGATTTCTTCGTCGCAAACGCTCCTCTGATATATATATATACAATCTGCGTGCCACTGATAACGAATGTGAGAGCTGCTAAATTACCATCTCTGCGTATGGCACTCCTCAACGTGCGCTCTATTAGCAACAAGTCTTTTGCCTTGAACAAACTGATTACGAAGGAGCCTCTTGATTTTATGTTTTTAACTGAAACATTGCAGCAAGGCTTGGATTTCGTTCATCTGCGGGAACTCTGTCCAGGAAACTGTTCGGTGCTTGCAACACCCCGGGAAGCGCGTCGAGGCGGTGGACTAGCGGCCGTGTTTAAAGACAGTCTCTCCTGCAGACTTGTTAATCCAGCTCCATTCTCAACTTTTGAGCTACAAATAATCAAAGTTGGCTCTTTTAATATATTTTATTGCATTTTAGTATACAGACCTCCAGGCGCAGCCGGCGTGTTTTTATCTGAATTCACTGAGCTGCTGTCCTCTATCATTAAGACGGACAACGTTTTAATTTTGGGTGATTTTAATTTCCACATTGGTGATGATTCCTGTAAGGCAGCTGCTGACCTTCTCTCTATCACAGACTACTTTCACTTTACTAAACATGTATGTGCCCCCACGCATTATAAAGGCCATACTTTAGACCTTGTTTTCTCTATGGCCTTAATGTGGAAGATGTTGGTGTAGAGGATATATTTTTCAGTGATCACAAGTGTATATATTTCAATGTGTCTTTAATCCCTGATCCTGCTCTTCCTAGTCTTTTAATCCAAAGAAGGATCGTAACTGAGCACACCGCTGAAGCTTTTATTTCTCTTTTTGATCCTGCCTCCTTAGATTTTAACTTCATGAATGTGGACTTAGCGGTTTCCTGTTTCAACACCTACTGTAAGGACATTTTGAACTTCGTAGCACCTTTAAAACAGAGCACTGTTCAGCACACAAACTGTTCTTGGAATAATAAGGAAATCGTGACGTTGAGGAGAACATGTCGGAAAACTGAACGTTTATGGAAACGCACTGATCAGGTGGTTCACAGGCTCCACCTTAAAGACCTGATCAGCTCCTTAAATGAGAGTGCCAAAGCCAGTTATTTCGCTAATCTCATCAAATCCAAAGGACGAAATCAAAAAATTTTATTTGAAACAATTAAGAATATTGTTTCTCCATTGTTTTCATCTCAAAGTGCTTTTACGTATGCTAACTGTAATTGGTTTTTAAATTATTTCACGGACAAAGTTGCCGACATCAGAGCCAGTATCTCTCCTTCACCTTCCCACTGTCTGGACCCTTGTCTTCTGACTTCTGAGAAGTGGTCCTCTTTTACCCCTGTGTCCATTAAGGACATCACAAATCTATTGGCGCATATGACACTGTCATCGAGTCCCCTTGATGTCCTCCCTACATCTCTTTTTAAAGATATTTTTTAATTGCATTGGTCCCAGTGTAGTAAACTTGTTAAATTCCTCTCTTTGTTCTGGATCTGTACCTCACTGTTTTAAAAGTGCTGCTGTTTGTCCTCTGTTAAAAAAGCCTAACTTGGATTCTTCTCTGCCTGAAAACTATAGACCTATCTCCAAACTTCCTTTTATGTCAAAGATCCTTGAGAAGGTTGTAGCACAACAATTGAATTCCTTTTTAGAGGAAAATTATTTTATCTACATTTTTCAGTCTGGTTTTCGCAGATTGCACTCCACAGAAACAGCATTATTAAAAGTTTCTAGTGATGTGTTGATGGCAGCTGATTCTGGAAACTACACTGTGTTGGTTTTACTGGGCCTGACTTCAGCTTTTGACACTGTGGATCACACTGTTCCTATCAACAGACTGAGAGATCTTTTTGGTTTATTTCTTATTTATCTGAAAGGTCTTTTACTGTTTTTATGAATAACGTCTACTCTGATGTTGCACAGCTGTGCTGTGGGGTACCCCAAGGTTCAGTTTTGGGCCCACTCTTCTTTTTATTGTATTTTCGCCCTTTATGTTTTATTTTAAAACGCTACATTAATGTCTCATACCATGTATATGCTGATGATATTCAGATATACTGTTTGTTTCGATCCTCTGAGTTATATAAATTGACTGAACTCAGTAACTGCCTGTCTGACATCAAAATATGGCTGAATGACAACTACCTGCAGTTAAATGCAAACAAGACTGAGACTCTTATCGTTGCTCCTGACGATAAAATCGCTGAAATCAGGAAGCATCTTGCGTTCTTAAACCCTTCGGTAAAAAATAGTCTCCGAAATTTGGGTGTTGTCTTTGACAGTTCTTTTTTTTTGGACAATCATTGTAAACTGGTAGTTCATAACTGTTTTTACCATTTAAGAAATATTTCAAAGCTGCGATCTATTTTATCACAGAAGGAACTAGAAATTATTGTCCATGCGTTTATTTCTTCTCGATTAGACTACTGTAACAGCCTTTTAGCGGGTCTAAGTAAATCCTTTATCGACTCGCCTTCAGTCTGTGCAAAACGCTGCAGCCAGGCTTTTAACTAAGACCCACAGAACAGCTCACATAACTCTGTCTCACTCTGGCCTCTCTGCATTGGCTCCCTGTGCACTTTAGGACTCATTTTAAAATTTTGGTTTTAACTTTTAAGGGACTTCATGGTGAGGCTCCCAAATATATAGTGGACCTTTTGAAGCCTCTCTATCCTTCTAGGACTTTGAGGTCTTCTAATCAGATACTGCTGACGGTACCCAGAACTTATTTTAAAACCCGTGGTGATAGAGCATTTCAGGTGGTGTCCCCGAGGCTCTGGAATCCTCTCCCTCTATCACTGCGCTGCTCCGACTCCACTGACTCTTTTTAAAAAAGTCTCAACACATATATTTATTCAGGCGGGCTTTTAGCTAAAATCTGTTCACTGATTTTATATTGTTTTTATTACTGTTATGTTCCTCTTTTTTTGTAAAGCACTTTGTGACTTTCCATGTCTGTGAAAGGTGCTATATAAATAAAGTTTACTTACTTACTTACTATTACTGCAAAAGGAGGAGAAAGTCAGGAGAAATGTCACCAAAAAGCAGTTGCTAGGAGACCTAACAGATAGGCCATTTACCCAGTGATTTTAAAAGCGCTTTGCGGAGAGCCCTGGTCTGGTAATTTACACAGTGGACAATGACCAGTGGTGACAAAAATTGTAATTTAAAAAACTATAATCTTGGCAGCATTCAGGAAGAATTTTTAATTTCGGCTTGGATGATGAGCATTGTTCCTCAGACCTCCATTTCTCCCAATCACTATGTGCCTGAGTTACTTTGTATTAGAGAGGCTTTAAGAGGCACTACCAGTGAACGGAAGCAGCTAAAAGTCTCAGTGTTCTCCACATAATTAGTCTATGTTTAAGTGCACTACAGTAGTACACTACTGTTTCTAACCTTATTCTGAATGATATCATCAATTTGTCTGCAGTTAGTATTTTCACATGTAACATGCAGCACTTGGTGCTAAAGAGACACTACAAGCTATTGCTACACAGGTTATAAACATGAGAAATTAAAATACTTTATACAACAATTGGACTGCAGCTGTTAATAAATAACAGGATATGCAGTGAGTGACTAATGGGAACTGCTGTGTGCACTCACTGGTGCGTCCTGTTAAACATGTTCTTGTGGAAAAATTTAAATACGTCCATCTTTTTATCTGATCTCAATGTTATATGTCCCATTAAACTGATGGCAGGCTGCTTGTAGACCACAGGAGAAAAACTGATGGTTAGATAACATTTTTATGTTAATGTTTGTAATTAGAGGACTGCTGATGGTTTTCACTTGCTTTGATTTAACTGATGCTTGTTTCTCCTCAGCTGCTGGGTGCAGGGTACGTCCACTTTGAACAGATAGCACACACTAAACGTGAAAATGTTTATTAGTTTTACTCCACCATAGAGCTGTCTTCCTGATCTCACAAATGAACTGAATCTCAGCATAGCTATAGCCTCCAAGAGCATTTGGAAACCTTATTGAATACGGCCGTTCCTGTAAATGAACAGGAGGATTCAAATTCATTATGATACTTTTGTTTCATTATTTATTCCTTTTCAGAGTTCTGTTTCTTAGTCATGGAGAATGATTAATCCAGTGCTTTAATTGGCATTTTATATAATTTTTTATAGAGGCCGTTTTCTTTCTATTTTTTTTTTTAATCAAGTGAGTTATTTAGTTTGGCCTCAACATGAACATCGGACCATTATCCAACAGCAAGTTTGTTCATTATATGAAATAGTTTGTCTTTTGAACAGCAACAAATGGACCTGTTTTATGTGTTTTTAGTTTGCTATAAACAGTCATTATCAAAGTACTTATATTGCCCTTGTGCCTTTTGTAGCCATCAACAAGTTTCTGGTAAAATACAGGCGTGATATTTGTAGAGTCCATTTAAATTGGTTTTCTGAGTCAAACCCGTGCATTTTATACAGGTTGTAAGCCAAGGCTTTGGGACGCTAACTCCATTAGCTTAATGTCTGTGTCGTACTTTTCAAAACCAGCTGGGATGTGTTTGGGGTCACTGTTCTGTTGAAACACCCAGTTGTGTCCATTGTTTAACAGTCTGTCGTGGTTTGAAGTAGTTTGAGTTTTGTTTTGGTCTTTTTCTCTCTTCGTGATTATGTTTTCCTGGTGATGCTTTCGTTTATTTAAGTTTTGTTTCTTACTTGTTCTGTTTTTGGTGCATTTTATGTTCTGTTACTTTTTGTAAGAATTTCCTTTGGTTGGATTTTTGTCTAGTTCCAGTGATGTTTAGTTTTTACTCAGCCACTGCCTCCCTAACCAGCTTTATTTGGTCTACCTTTTTCCTGTTATCAGTCTCCCTTTTTCTACCTTTGCCATCCACTTTATATACTCTGATGTTTTGCTTACCTCTTGCATATACATACTGTTTTGTTCATGCCAAGCCAAGGCATGTCCTTGACAGTTTTTTTTGCTCTTGCCAAGCCATGTTCATGACTGTTTCTGCCATCTCATGCCTGGATATAAGTTCTCACCATCTTGTAAAACTTTTCTACTACTTTTTTCACCATGCTGCTTCCTGCCTGTCTGCATTTTGGGTTCCAACAGAAACAGATGATACTGCTATAAGATGTTCAGGAGCAACCCAGGAACATCCAAGTCTATCATAAATTGGAGATTACTGTAACATCAAGGTGACGCCAAGTTTATATCATCATGAACTGAGAGAGTACCAACCAAGCAAGAAGCCCCTGTTTCACAATTAATGCCTTCAAGAACATCTACATTTGCTGGTTTACACACAGGGACAGGTCAAATGTCTAAAAAACTGTTATGGTAAGAAAAGACAGACTGAGTTTTTGAGCCTAATGAAAACTATCTTTGGGCAGTCAGGATGGGGCTTGGAGGTTGGAGCTGGGCCAAAATGCAGACAGGAGCTTGGGAGCTATGTGGTGAATTAGAAAATTCAATAATGAAATCAAAAAACTTACAAAGGAACATTTGGAGGAACAGAACATGGAACAGGCAGGTAGCTAAATCTTAAGGTAAAGGAGAATGAGGCATGGAGCAGAGATTCCAAAATAGAAACAATGACAACAAAACAGTATAAATACGTAAGGTAGGGAAAGCAGGTGAGAATAAGCAACAGCTGAGGAGAATTAAGGCAGGGAGCTGAGGGAGAGAGAATAATTCGCAGGTGCAGACAGGGGGAAACACAGGGAAGAAATTTCACAGAATATAATAAATATAACAAACAAAAGAATAAACTCTAAACTAAGCACCAGGAAATGAACTGATAAGGAAACATCTAACAAATAGACAATGAAATAAGGAAAGCGGCAGGAAATGAAACTCAAAAACACCCACAGATCATGACAGACACAGACCAATTTGAAATGAACGGTACTAATTCTGCCTAGAAGTCATCAAAAGTCCAGACAGACAAAAAGCCTGTGGTCAAGAAACAACTTTCTAAGATTCACATTTAAACCTTTTGTTGTGAGGGCGAGTATATACCACATATACCAGATTTATGCCCATGATGGTGGCATGTAAACTTCTGACCAGAACTGTATGTCACGTTAGGCAGACACGGGAGTCCATCAATCTGTCTGAAACCGTCATGAATCTGATATTTACCCACTAATATTTGTTCATGTTTCACTTGAAAACTAATCTGCATTAGAAATATTGTATTATCTTAAATTATTCCTGCATCACAACCTCTAAAATCCTTTTTCATGGCATAATTTCTTGTTCTACAATCTTATCCTCATAAGAACCAGAGACTGAAGAGAAGCTCTAAAAATTACAAATCTTATTTCTGCTTTTGAAAATGCATTAGGATCTGGACAAAGAGACATCTCTGTACCATTAAAATGGTTCACTTTGTGCACATTCACAAAGTATGAGTAGTTCCTCTCTGAAATTAGAGAGGTAGCTTTTCCTATTTGAACACGGGGCAGGATCACTGGGTCTTTATCAGGACTGTTACAGAGCTCAGCTCAGCTCTGCTCCAGCAGTTCTGCACACACGAGAAAATAAAACCTGCTTCAACCTGCAGTCTCTTTCCTACACAACACAGCAGGGGTTTCTTCAATATTAAATCAATGCACATGGATCTCTAGATATAATCTGAATGGTAAATTGGAATGGCTCGTCCATTACTGGTGAATGCTTATTAAGACTTTGGCAAATGTATAATGGCCTTGCTATTGTACTATTTATACAATACTCTTTTTATTAGGTAGGAGAGAGGCTGCTAATGCAGTGTTGTCATTGAGTGGCTTTAACGTTACTAAAAATCCTCACGGTTCTGACTTGTTAGTTTTATGTCTGCTCGCTCTGCTTTGGAAACAGTTGCAAAAATTAATACATATTATGTTGTAAGAGGCAGATGGTTTATTATCTCCATTAATTTACCCCAGTGGAAATATCAGTCAGTTCACTCTAAACTAGAACAAGGTTCTGAAAGTCATATGTCACATTTAGAAAGGATACCACATGAGAAATGATAAGGAGTTGAATCGAGGGTATAGCCAGTAACTCACATGTCCTAATCGGCCCATTGGTGACCTTAACAGCCCTATTGGTGATTGTTCTGACTATAATTTATAAGCCTTTTGCTTAAAACTTTGTTCAGAACTGAAGAAGCATTTTAGATAAGAGTTGAAATGTCTATAAGTAAACAAGAGAAGCACTTAGAGATGTCATGTCTGTTAAATGTTAGACTCTAGTGTGGCAGCAATCACGGACACACAAGAAAACTTTGAAAGGTTTGTTGAAACTATTGTGCAGCTGGAGAGTTCTTCCGGGTTTATCGTATGATATGGCACTGAGGAGGAGAGTGGATTATTGCTTCCTTTGTTGTTTCTTTCCAGAGTAGGAAATCATGAGGAGACCAGAGGAATATTGATGGGTAGACAGGCAGGTGAGTGAGCGAAGGAGTGAAGGAGAGCAACAAGAGGAGTAATGAGGAGACATGCAGGGAGAGTCTTGGGTGGATTTCTCCAATGATCACAAGGAACGAAAAAGCAGAGCACAGGAAAAAAGGAACAGAGCACCAACAAGGGAAATGGTTGCTACAAGGAAAACAAGGTTAGTGCCAGAACTTCAATGAGAGCTAAGCCACATTGAAGATATGCCTGATTACCATGCTTGTGAGCAATACAATCTGGCATCTGTATCAGGAAGTCTGCTCCTCTATATGCTCGTCCTAATTGGGCTGGATGAGCTGCAGCTGCAGGAGAACACCTACCAGCCACACCCTGCAGTGAGAGAAGGAGAAAAGGAACAAATTCACACAACAACCTTCACAAAGCTCTGTAGATATGACAATGTCCTGCATGACAGAGAATCTACAGAGCCTCTTCTCTGCTCTTTGTGCTTTTTCAGACTGAGTCTTGGTTTGTTCAATGTTTGCTTGTTTGAGTCTCAGTTTGGGATGGGAAATGTAAGCAAGCAATGCCAGTGTTGGGGCCATCCATTTTTGGCGCACATTTTGACATGCGCAGCTCAACAGACGTCGCAACTCTGACGTCACTGGGAGTATAAACTGGCTGAGATGCAAAGTTTCGGTGCCATTTCCAGCGCAAAGGAGGCGCATATCTGGAGAGACAAAAGCTCGCAGGCAAACTTTTGCTCCACAAGGCCATTCCCGGAAGAGCTTGAAAGCTGGAAATCTGTCTGATACGAGAAGATCAGAGGATTTATTTACCAATGGAAGACCACGCCACACTCGGCGCAGGTGAAAACCCACAGAGATTCTATGTCCAAGGAGATGAGTTTTCCTCCTTGTGTATGTAGTCGGCTAAACGGTTCGTCATCTTTTCCCCTCCTGGACGGATGAGAAGTTTACCGTTTTTCTTCTTGAGTTGATCACGGACGCGTGATTCCCTCCCCCCTCTCCTTTTTCTTCAGACCTGATCCATCCTCAAACGGTGGAGAGAAGAAATGAAGCTCAAAGTAATTTCGTTCATTTTATATTAAACCGGATAGGTGCATTTAGAGGTCTGGGCAGGATGAGGCATAGTTAAGGTGATGTAGAATCACCAGTAGTTAATCTAAGGTATTAACTTGTTGCATGCAATACTGATTGAATTGTGTTATGCTGAGTGGTGTTTTGATTTACTGCGCAAGCGCTGCTGAATTGTGCGTGTTTTGATTTGTCCGGCTGATCCCAAATCGGCCAGGAGTTAGAAGTTGGACTTTTAAAAAGTTTTTCATTCAAAGCAACTGCAGTCTGTACCTTGTCGTCTGACCACTCTTTGTTCCAGTTTTATTGCTGGAGATTTTCCACTGAGTTTCCGCCTCAGAGTTTATGACTCTTTGTCAAGACTTGGGGCGTTCAGCTGATAGTGGCTAAAGGGGCGTGGCTCCACCGTCTCTTTCCATTTAAACCATATTTTGTCCATAAAACTGATGGTTTGATCTTCACAGACACTAAATGCATATATATTTTGCCTTTATTATTATTGTAAGGTAGTCATTTTTATTCCCTTTTGTGTAGAATAGAAGGTTTTTGGACCAGAATAATGGTATATCAGGATTATTTGGCTTCAATAAATCC
>JAHHUM010002619.1:779573-828881 GCA_036173005.1 Crenichthys baileyi
CCCCCTTTCCCCAATATGAATATGCAGTACTATAAAGACAGAATCATTCTAGAGTGTGCTCTGGGTTCAGCGGTTGGATTCTGGGCAGTGCTCGTTATATAGGAATTCTAGCTGCCTTATGCTTCATTCTTCTTTTCTTACTAGAAAACTACCAGACGTTTTAATAAACCCAAAACTAATCACATTTGCATTTTATTCTGTACAGTCTGGATCCTTTTTTCCACATATGTTAGCTCCCAGGAAAATTTACTGTGCTGGGGTAGATTTGCTATTCTGGCCTCCAGTTTTGGTTTTGTTGCTTTGCATTTTTGCTCCAAAGTGTTATATTATTTTGCTGAGACCAGACGAAAACTCAAACAAGAGTAATGGTTAAGATGTCCCCAAATAACTTTAAATTGTAAAGTCAGAGTTCTTCTAAAACATACTGTCTTGATGAAATTCTAAGAACCACAAATGTTTAATACAATAGCTTAACAGGAAATAAAATAGATCTGAATGAATATGTATTGTCTTTTTCCATGTTTTTTTTTTCTTTTTTTGCATTCTATGTGTGATTAAATAATTTTTTTTCTCAAAGTTTTCACAGAATTCATTGTTTTGATTTACAGCTAATTGTAATGATATTTAAGTAACGAATTTAAACTTGATACCATAAATATTACTGATAATGACAGTAAATATTTTATCAGAGAGTTTTTATGAACTTCTTTAAATTCTGAAGTTTACATACAGTATGATTTCTACAAAGCCCAGGTGATTTCTTGGCTTTGTACTCTCCTGATAGGTCAATGCTCAGCATTTGAGTTAAATGGAATTGCACTTGTGAATGGGTATTGTCGACCTTCAGCTCTCTCTGGTTCAGTGGCTACATTTTCCAGATGCCCAAAAGTACCACGTTAATCTCTTTAAGCAATAAAGTGCATGTTTAAAAACCATTGGAAAGTTTAAAAGATTTTAAAAACATTTGTCTAAATAAATCACAAATAAATTTTTATTTCTAAAGGTTAATGCATTACAAAGCAAATATTAAAAGGCAACTAAGAATGCACACAGAGCCAGTAAGAAGTTGGTTGGGACCCGAATATTTCTGAATATTTAAATAACTAAAAAAATGTCTGTGCAACTATTATTTTGAGAAATTACTACCAGTTAACAGTAATTCACTGATCACACTACCACAGGTAGAGAATAAAGCAACAAGCTGCTTGCCATCCACCACATTACTTTTCAAAAGAAGGGTACATTTTATGGCATGACACACACAAATTAATTCATTGTGAGTCTGCACCTGTTTCTGATACCACAAATTTCTTCAAAAAGGATAACCAACTGGAATCTATGACCAGAGGGGAGCTAAACCTTAACTGCCTGAATGTGCCCACCCTCATATTGATCTATTGGACTGGAAAAACAAATAAAAATAGCAAATTAAACATTGGATGTAAAATGCAAAATATTTATAGTTTGAGTTTGAGGAGTGCCAAATTCCAAATAGTTTTAAAAGTGTTTTCTTGTTTTTGCTTTTTCCTATTGATATAAGGGTAGCATAGTGTTAATCATCTAATAGGGAATTCTGAAACATTGTCATTATAAAAAGTTTAAAAATATTTTGTGACTGGAAATTTAGTAGATGAACCTCTATCACTGAAAAGTAAAGTTAGCTGTTTAATAAATACATTAATAGCGAAACTGACAGTTTTAGGAAGCATGCAAGACCAACAAGGTGTTTGAGGAGGCTGGAGCTCTGGGTAACCTCACTTCCTGTTTTCGCTGTTGCACTTAGTGAGGTGTTTGGTGTGTGAAGGCTCTCTCGTTTGATCTGATTTCTCTCTACTGTGATATCTCTTACTTGTTCTAATACATAAGCACGTTAAAACACATACTTTCTGTTGCTGTATTTAGCGTTTGGGGACTCTCCGTGTCTTACACGGTTTTTCTAGTAGTGGTAAGGGGTCGGTAGCTTAGCGTTAGCTTTAGCTCCACCATGGCTACCCGTTCTGCTGTTTCTCTCTCCGAGTCTTCTCCTCTCTCCTGCTCTGTGTCAGATGTTCAGTTACTCCTCTGCCTCCTTTAGTGATAATGGTACGTGTAATAAATATAGCATTTTTGTAGCTTTGGAGAAGAGGGTGTCAGAATTGGAGGCCCGGCTCCGCGCTGTTGAAAAACCAGCAGATAGCCAAGGCCCCTTAGCCAGCGCGGAGCCACAGAGGGTAGCTCCCCGTAGCAGTCCTCCAGCAGAGCCCGCGCAGCCGGGGCCTCAGGCCAGCTGGGTGATGGTACGTCGAAAGCATAGTCCTAGATCCCAGCACACAGGTCACCACCAACCCGTCTGTGTTTCTAACAGATTTTCCCCGCTCAGCGACACACCCGCTGAGAAGCCAACTCTGGTAATTGGCAGCTCCATACTCAGAAACGTGGCACTAGAGACACCAGCGACCATAGTCAAATGTCTGCCAGGGGCCAGAACGGGCGACATCAAATCCTACCTGGTTAAGGATAAGCGTAAATACAGTAAGATTGTTATTCACGCTGGCGGTAATGACACCCGGTTACGTCAATCGGAGGTCACCAAAATTAGTGTTGCTTCGGTGTGTAAGTTTGCCAAAACAATGTCGGACTCCGTAATTTTCTCTGGTCCCCTCCCCGGTTTAACCAGTGACGACATGTTTCGCCACATGCTGTCATTCAACCGCTGGCTGTCTAGGTGGTGTTGTGATTATTAATCTGACAATATTATTTAATATTTAATATTAATATTTTAATATTTTATCAAATAATATTTCGGTCTGTTAAGGGTTGTCCTGTGAATAAACCAGCCAGTAAGGCGAGGTATTAGGACAAAATGTTGAAGGGTGTGAGCCAAGCCTGACATTATTGAACAGCATAACTCTGTACACACATGGAATGAATATCACACAATTCTTAAAATACAAGAATTTATTAACAAAAATAAGGCAACTCAAAGTCAAACATTATTTCAATCAACAAAACTCTTTACTATGCTAAAACAATCCAACTAAACTACCCAAGCAGAATTAAAAGAATAAGGAAACTAATGGGCTATGTACAATATAAACAAGTTGATTAAAGATGATTGAAAATCATGACCAGAAGAGTGATGCAACATTCCATGCAATGTTATTATGTTTAAGAAACAAGGATTATCTTGAAGAATCTGAAATGAAGTTAAGGTTAGTCATGGAACCAACTTAGACAATATGTTAGCAAATGTTTTAGAAAACCATTCACAATGCAAGATCGTAAAAATAATTATTTTATCAAAATAATGTTTTCAAGAATGATCTGCTGAATAAAAACCAAACCTTCTGGATGAATAATTCTCAATGGTGTCTAATTAATTGCCTTTATTATTAAAATATTGAAGAAATATTATTAAGGGAATATTGGAAAAGAGCCAAATTCTTCTGGAGAAATGGGTTAATGGGGTTTACTAGTTACAGATTAGGTAAATTAATTGTTAGAGACTATTATTCACTAACTTGAAAACTAAAACAACCTTCTGTAAATATTCTGTATTAAGCACGTGTTCTAAAGCTGTTAGCATTTAGCTAACAAGGAGGCCAATCGGCTTAGCACCAGAACTAAAAACATACCTTTAAATACCAGGTCAATAAAACAGGGTTAAAATGCATAAGCGCACGGAGGCGCGTTATGAGCAACCTTGTATGTGTTTTAAAATCACCCTGTTTAATATAAAGTTTGTCTTAACATTAAAAAATCACATAAACACAGAACATCAAAGCTGATCACGTGTGCTTCAGATAGCCTACTAGCACTAACGATAGCAGTTTCACACAAACAAAACAAACTTCATAAAATGAAAAACGTCAGATCACCAATTAGCCTGTTATTCTGCCAACAACCCTCTGACCATGTTGAGGAAAAGATGTCGGGGGGCGGCGAAGTGTGAAGAAACGTCCAAAGTCAACAACGCGGTTTAGCCTTCGGCTGTAACCTCACGAAGCTGTGGTGGGCGCACCATGCTCTGCAGCGCCAACACTGCACGTTGTCCCGGTGATGCGCGCGTGTCCCACCAATTCTACTCAGGGCAAGGAAAAACGCTTCACTCGGGTGGTAAGAGACCGCGTACTATTATGGGGGACTTTTCTCGATAACATCCGTGTTGTGTCGCAGGGTCGGAGAGAAAGTCAAACAATGCTGTGCTAAATCCCCGTTGCGAATGAATACCGGAATACACAAACAGCTTCATTCAATACTTCAACTTTTGCATATGACGGTGAGCATATGAGACTCTGGATCAGTTTGCAGAGTTAAGTCTTTTTGCCAGCAAAAGACTCAGCGCGTGTCGTCTGCTACCTGGGTCCAAGGTACAAACCGGCTGTGTGGAGCAGGTCGGCTTGGTGAGAGAGGGGGGTGCTGTTTATACCAAGCCAGGCATCATGGAAGTTGCTGTACCACCTTTTCCCCTCTGAAGTTGTGCTGAAAGTCTGTTAATGCAATTTATTTTGAAATCACCCAGAAGAGTTTGTACCGGAAGTTTTAAGTTGAAATCCTATGGCTTGAAGTGGTCCCAACGACAGTGGTGTCCAGAAAAACAATGTGGGTTACATTGATAACTGGTGAACATTTGGGGAAAACTGGTCTGATCGGAGAGGACGGCATCCATCCCACTTTGGATGAGCAGACTCTCTGTCTAGGAATTTGGCCGAATGTATTAGTTCTCCAAAAACTCTGACAACCAGGGGTGTCAGACCAGGAAGCAGTCGTAGTTTAAACCTATCTGCAGATTCTGTACTGCTACCACCCTAAAACCTATTAAGACGGCAAAATTCTTAATAGATTAAAAATAATCAAATGAAGGAAAATCAGGAAAATCTCATAAAAGAAACACAACTCAGATTAAAAAGAAAAATAGAAACGATAAATGTGGCCTACTGAACATAAGATTCTCTATCTTCAAAGACATTGCTAGTATAGTGACCTGATTTCTGACAATCAGAATTGATTTAGTTTGCAGAAACCTGGCTGCAGCAAGAGGATTATGTACTATATAAATGAGTCAACTCCTACTTAATTATTTAAATTTTTCACATCCTCGAAATACTGGCAAGGAGGAGTGAGTCAGAACGCATCTTTCAGTCCGATGTATTGACTATTCCAGACCAATCAATAGCTACAACTCTTTTGAATATTTAATCCTTAGTTTTCCTCATCCAAATTGCAAAGCACTAAAACACTCGGTTTGTTGTTTTGTACCGTCCACCAGGCCCTTACTTTCAATTTTTAGATCAGTTTTCAGACCCTTTATCTGATTTAGTGTTAAATACAGATAAAAGTTATTATAGTGGGGGATTTTAAACATTCATGTTGACACTGAAAGTAGATAGCCTAAATATAGGCCTTTAGTGTTTATCTTAGACTCCCCCCCTAAAAAAAAATTGGCTTTGGTCAAAACATTACCAACCTAACCACCTTTGTCTCATTCTCTGGACCTTGTGCTGGAATATGGCTTTGAGTGTAAAGACATAACAATATTTTCTCATAACCTGTCCTGGTTGACCAGTTTCTTCATAAACCTTTGAGTTTGAATTAACTGAGTACTCCACACCTGAAAGAAATTTCATTATAGTAGATCATTATCAGACGATGCTGTAGCACCTTTAAAGAATCTGTTCCACTTTTAATCTCCTCATTATCACCGAAAAAGCACAGCGGAGGGCAATAATTCTGTTTCTGCCCCCTTCACAAAATTGATTCTCTTGTTCATAGTGTTACTTCATCATTGCGTGGTGCATTAGCAATGCAGCCCCCTTGACAAAAGAAGGTAATTACTCATAGGAGGCAGGCTCCTCGTTTAAAATTTAGATCTGCATACTTTTAAAGCACAATGTTAGAAAATTGGGGGAAAAAAATGGCGCTCTACACAACTAGAGGATTCCTACTTAATCTGGAAAAATAGCCTACTGTTGTATAAAAATACACTTCGCCAAGCCAGAACAGCTTATTTCTCATCATTAATAGAAGAGAACAAGAATAATCCTAGGTTCCTCTTTAGTACAGTTGCTAAACTTACACAGTCATAGCTTGTTGAGCCATCCATTCCCTTAGCTCTTAGCAGTCATGGCTTAAAATTCATTCTATTAAAAATAAAATAATAAAACCTTTGACATACTCCCAAAGATAATTACTTCATCCTCAGCAAGTGAGACAACATTGGAAGTAACTGGAGAAACTGTTCTTTTTGGACTGCTTTGATCCTGTGGAGCTTCCTGAGTTATCAGAAATATTAGCTTCATCTAATCCTTCAACTTGTATGTTAGACCCGATCCCAACCAAATTATTTAAGGCTGATTACCAGCCCCATTTTAGATATGATTAATTTATCTTTAGTAAATGAATATGTACCACAGGCTTTTAAGGTAGCTGTAATTAAACCTTTACTTAAGAAACCCCTTTTCTGGGCAGATGACTTTAAAAAATTTAAACCTATATCCAATCTTCCATTCTTATCTAAAATTCTTGAGAAAATAGTGCTAATCAATGTTGTGAGCATTTACACAGCAATGACCTTTTTGGAAGTGTTTCGAGTCAGGCTTCAGAGCTCATCATAGCACTGAAACAGCTCTGCTGAAAGTCACTAATGATATTCTTATGGCCTCAGACAATGGACTTGTGTCTGTACTGGTTCTGTTAGATCTCAGGGCTGCATTTGATACAGTCGACCATAATATTTTTTTAAAAAGGCTGGAATATGCTGTAGGGATCAGGGGAACAGATTCCAGTTTGTTCATGTAAATGATAAATCATCTTTAAACTCCAGGGTTAATTGTGGAGTACCACAGGGTTCAGTACTTGGGCCAATTCTCTTTACTATATATATATGCTTCCAATAGGTCAAATTATCAGGCAGAATAGGATAATTTTCATTATGTTGATGATACTCAGCTTTACTTATCCATAAATCCTGATGAACCCAACCAGTTAGATAGACTACAAGCACGTCTTGAAGATATAAAAACTTGGATGACTTTAATTTTTTTGCTTCTAAATTCAGACAAGACAGAAGTTGTCATCTTTGGACCGGAGTCTTTAAAAAAGAAACTGCTTAGTCAATCACTTAACCTGGATGGCATTAAATTGACCTCCAGTAATAAAGTAAAAAACTTTGGTGTTATTTTTGACCAGGCCATGTCATTTAAATCCCATACTAAACAGGTTTCTAGGATTTCCTTCTTTCACCTCCGGAACATTGCAAAAATTACAAATATCCTATCCAGGGAGGGAGCCCTCCTCCCTCCCTGTTGGATGGAGCAAGGGGGAGTCAGGTTTAGCCTAAACCGGCTCAGTTATGGTTTAGGTGCAAACACACCCTCCATTTCTGCTACCTGTATGACCCCTTTCGTTGTCCGATGAGCTAACCCCTCCCACCTACTTCCCTATGTCTAAGGGGATTGCTCAATTCAGCTCTCCATCCAACGGGTCTGGCCTTCCCTAAACCTGAAAAGTCTTACTAAGCAGGTTCACTGAAAGTTCTGTTTAAGCTGGTGTCGGGAAATGACTCGCCTAGCCTCTGACAGCCTACATCTAGAAGTCTCGCCCTTCTTCAACCGGTGAGTCGGGGAACGACTGAGTAGCCAACCGGCAGTCATCACAGTCGACAGTCACTTCTGTTAACGGCTGCTCATTCCCTAATATTACAACTGGCTCTTGGTATATGGCTGGGTTAATTTTAGTGACTCGGCACGAGCCCCAAGGGGCGTTTGTTTTAAACAAATTGGCAAAGGCAACCTATAAAAACCCCTAAAATTTCTTAGAACCAGGCAACAAGACTTTTTACCACCAATGAAAAACCAAAGATACAGTGACTCAAATAATTGAATGTCAACGATTTAACTAGAATTTTATATGCTTTCTTTAATTAGTAACGCTTTGGAAAGGGGTCAGTCAAGTTTAACTTCAGAAACACAAATAAATTCAATAATAGGCAATAAATAAATTCACTTAACCTGTCTTTCCCCTGATCTGAAACTAGTGAGGTTTGGAGGGGCCCTTTGAAGCGGGGCTCGTCCATGCACCCGATGGAGCTGTTCCTTCGGGTAACAACGAGTGGTTTCTTGAGGGGAATACGACTTGATCTTCAGTTTTCCTCCTTTAAGTTGCAGACACTGTTGCTCCAGGCTTCGATGGTTAAACAGAAACTTTGTTGTCATATGTCTCAGGACACAATAGCTTCCAGAGGCTGAATAGTTGAAGGAAACGTCGGGGGCATAATTGAGGTTGATTCAGGACTTCCAGAAGCCTGAAACTTAGAGCAATCAGCTGTTCACCGATCAAGTTCACTTCTGTTGTCTGGATAAAAAGGCTGTAGATGAAATCAGATTCTTAATCTTGAGGCACAGTCCTTCTTGGGCACTCGGGTTGATCCTCTTTTTAATGCAGTCGATCAGCTGGGCTGTGTCTCTGTTCCTTTTCCATCTAAGTGTCTTTCCTCCGTCCGATCTTGTTCGCTGGTCTTCTGCGAGGAAACAACCCAGTTCCTTCCTTAAGCTTTGCCTTTATAGTGCTTGATGCTTTCACCAGTCAGCTCCTTATTTTGGCTTTTTCCAGTTTATTGCTCAACCTATTCAGCTCAAACTTCTTGGTTATTGCACAATACTTTAGTCATGGTCATTGTGACCTACTGGTTCCTGCTTTTCGGCCTTGGAGATGTCGGTAATAGCCACACAGCTGGCTGTAGTCGCATCCTCCCTTCCTCCCGTTGTCCTTTAAAGGTTCTCTGTCAGCATACAGCTGGCGCTTGTCACTCTTAGTCACCCTGCACTTCTCTCCCTAATCTGCTCAGTCTTAAACTTTACAGAGTATCACACATTCCATTCTCAGCTTTACACATTTACTTTAAGACACAGTTATAAAATCATCACTTCATTCTTTTTTTTCATCCATCACTAATAATCAACATTATATCTTTCATATATGGTTGATTGAGAATTTTAACCTTTATTTGTAATTATTATCAGTTCTCAATCATATTTCAATCATTTGTGTTCTAACTTGAAAATCAAAGATTACTTGTTTCATTTATTACTTGTAAAAGAATGGAAAATCATCATACATAATTTCTTCGGATACACTTGTTTATAGTTCTGCAAAAGATAAGACAGTTAATATTTGTCTCCACACAGGCCGCTCCAGAATATGAGAACATACCTGTTTCACTCTCCACTGCTTCAACTGTATATTTTAATAATTGTTGCATGGATTACACAGAAATATATCTATTGTATTTTTTATGGATTTAACTGAGTACTTCATGACTGCTGCATGGATTACATGGGAAGATCTCACCTTATTTTGACACCCCTCCTCTTTTCCAATGGTTATAATCAGTCTGACAGAGAGAGGTATCCCAATCCTTGTGGTTTTTAGTATAACAATGACCATCAGTGGGACCCTTTGTGGGGTGCCTTGAAACGACATTGTTGAAAATAAGCACTGTTTAACTAAATAATCTGAACTGAAACTTTCTGTGTAGTTATGCTGCTTTAGGCTTAGGCTGCTGGAGGACATAATGCCCACTTTCAACCTCTTTGCTACATTCACACACTACTCTCCAATTTTGCATTATTTGCTGTTATTTCAGCTTTTAACTTTGTTCTCTCTCTTTTCTCTTCCTAGAAGCTACACCTGGCCTGACTCTGTGCCTACCTGTGACACCTTTCTGGAGAGGGGCATCATCCGAGCTTCTGCTGGCAACAGCTTAATGCTCACCCTCTACCGATGATCCACATGGCCCTGTCTTTCAGTGTTTAACCCTTTCTCTCTCCTAGACATGGCGATTGACTGAGCTTTTACTGTAACTAATTATGTGTGCTCTCTTTCAGACTCTAACCTTGATAACTGGCTCAGAGTTTATGTTCTTTCTTTCTAGGTGAAACGACTAAAGGAGCTACATCCATTAACATTTGCTTTTCATTCCCATGGAGGGCACTCTTGGATCAATGCTTCTTTGTTCTCTTTGTGTCTCTGCTCTGTTCTCTCTAACCCCCAGTCGGTCGTGGCAGATGGCCGCTCACACTGAGCCTGGTTCTGCTGGAGGTTCCTTCCTGTTAAAAGGGAGTTTTTCCTCTCCACTGTCGCTACATGCATGCTCAGTATGAGGGATTGCTGCAAAGTCAACGACAGTGACTGTCCACTGTCTCTACATGCTCATCTGGGAGGAGGGAATGCTGCAAGTCACTGACTGGATGCAATCTACTGGGTTTCCTTAGACAGAAAAACTTTTTATCCAATTTGAATAAATAACTAACTCTGACTGCACTGTTCAGTGGTTAGGACTAATTGGAATGTATGTACCTGACTTTTGTGAAGTACCTTGAGATGACATGTGTTGTGAATTGGCGCTACATAAATAAACTGAATTGAATTGAATTATTAATGGTACTGTTATTATAAATACAGGAATAGTACTGTCAGTAAATTACAACTATAATTTTGATACTGTAAATGAGAATATAGCAAAACTACAGTAACACTACTATAACTGAGTCAAAGCAATAATTTTGTTACTCTAAATCAGAGTAGCAATAGTTTAAACACTTTTGCAGTAACCTACTGGTATCCAACGGCCAGTAAGTTACCAGCTGTGTATACAGTTTAAACTAAAGAACTCTGCAAATGTTTTAAATCAGTCTTAAAGGCTCTGTTTTAAAGAGTCTTAAACAATAGTTCCTGATTTTTCTGAGGGTTTGTCAGAGGTGCCCGTTGTATCTGGGCTGTTTTTTATCCTCAGTTCATTATCTGAGCAGTTACAGAGGAAGGATTTAGTTTGTTTCTTTTGTTTGTTTAAATGTAACTCTGACCGACAAATAATTGATGCAGAATAAGTGATGAATCAAAACAATCATTTTGCTGAAAGCAAGTATACAAGATGTGATCAACAAAAGGATGATGCATCTCTCAGGTCCTGTGCCAGGTCTTTACTAAATCTTTTCCTGTTCTTAAAGACATGACTTTCTGATACCGTTCATTTGCTTGGGATGTTATTTACAAATAAAAACAAAACTTTAAAGTTCCTTCAGTAAAGCCTAAAAAGCTACTGATCAGTACCAACTTCAAAGACTTAAAAAATGTCTTTCTGGTCAGGTGGAACATGTTTAGAAATTAGCTCTGGAAAATTGTGCACAATATTGTGTATATTGTTTTTTTTTGTCTTTTTCTTTTATTTTTATTCAACATTATATTTGCATTTTTTCTTGGCTCTGTATAATTTTGTTTCATCTGACCTAACATAAGAGATTAACTGTTTGCATCTACCATTTGAACTTGTAAAGTATAAACATTTGAAAAAAAAGATCATTCCTGAGTCTTTTGAGCAGGCTATCAGGATAAAGATCTGGTTTTAGTGTTCTAACAGTTGCAGCTCAACTCTGCTGCTGGAACAGAATATAACTCAATTTCTAACTTTTTCAGTATCTCTAACCTATATCCACAGAGCCGCAAAACTACAGCTTGAAACTGACCTCCTATTTGCACAAACAGCACCTGCAGTGTGTGTTATACGCACGGAGAAGGATGTTGGGAAGCAGATGATGTTTGTGTGTTAAGTAATGGCTAGTGAAAAAACTATTTGTTTCCAGTCAAACATTTATTCTTTATATGATTGTTGATTTCATTACTCGAAAAAATGTTTGATTTGTTTTTTACAAACAGAATATAGCCTTCACAAGTCATATACTATGCACCTTCTGTGTGGGGTCAGCCCCAGACAGCCCCAGCCCAATTTAACCCATGTGTTCACCCCTGCCAAAAGCAATGTTTCATTACTCAGTCGACACAACAAAGTCCTTCATTTTGTTTATTCTTTACAATGAATTGAATTTTAAAAATATGATTACATGAATATAATTTATATTGTGCTATAAATCAAATGTATTAGACCTTTCTTTGCCTTAAGAGTAGCTGCAGGAAATATGTTTGTGAAAGTATTATAATATAAAATGGGATAAATGCACTTGCTTACAACTATCTAGAATGTCAGAGACTTGGATGTGAGGATCTGTGACGCATGAACAATAGTAGTGGCGGTCTTGTGAGAATTCATGATGTACGTTGCTTGCCTGAGGATATTTCTTACTGTAGAAACAAACTATAAAGGTCAACTCTCAGCTCAGCAGTGCTTCAGTAGAGGGGAGGGTTGTTTAAAATGGGTGTGACTGTCATTTTCTTACTAACCCTGCTTTCAGGAACAAAACCAGAAGACCAAACATGCAAAGTGATTGAAAAGACGGAATTATTGGAATTTTCCAAAGATGGTGATCTGAATATAGCTGGAATTTTCTCAATAACAAGTACAGGAACATTGGTAGATCACAACTACCAGGCAGTTCCATATTATTACTGTGAAGGGTCAGTCTATATGTATTGTTTTATAGACTTTTGTGATCAGTAGTACAATTCTCAATGTTAGTCTGTTTTTGAGTTAAGTGTCATTCTCTATTCTGTATTTGTAGATATAATCACAGAGAACTGAAGTTTGCTAGAACAATGATTTTTGCTGTCGAGGAGATCAACGGGGATCCTTTGCTTCTCCCTGGATTAAGCTTGGGTTACAAGGTGTACAATGGGTGTGGGGCTGACAACCTCATTCGAGCAGCTATTGAAGCCATAAATGGAAATGACCCACTGTCCTGCAGTGGTCAGACGCTGGCTATCTTAGGTCATTCATCCTCTGGCGTGAGTGATGACATAAACACCATAATCAGTACGGTATCTGTGCCACAGGTAAGTAATAGAAAATTCTTGATCAATATTTTGTTTAAAACCTGTGGGAACTTGTTAATTTTTTTTCTTTTCTCTCAAGATTAGTCACCTGTCTACATGTGCTTGCTTAAGTGACAAAATTCGATATCCAACATTCTTCAGAACGGTACCAAGCGACCGCTACCAAATCACAGCTCTGGTCGAGCTTATGAAATACTTCGACTGGCGCTGGATAGGAATCATCATTCTGTGGGTACATATGCAGAGGAAGGTGCATCTGAGTTTGTTAAAGAAGCACTAAAGGAAGGTATATGTGTAGAATACTGGATACTTTACTTAAAAACATCCAGGTTGAGATTTAGAACCATAGTAAAGACACTGCAGGAGTCTTCGTCCAAGGTGGTATTGATGTTTATGTCGCTGTCTTATGCAGAGTCATTTCTTTCAGAAATGGAGGTGCACAACATAACTGGAAAGCAGTGGGTGGGCAGTGAATCTTGGATCACACAAACACACCTTGTTTCTGCTCATAGAAAGCACATCTTACAGGGGGCAATAGGCTATGCCCTTCCTCAGGCATCCATACCAGGTCTAGGGGAATTCCTGCTTAGCCTAAAACCTTTTAATGAATCAGACAGCTCTCTAATTGAAGCTATCTGGGAGGATTTCTTTGACTGCAGCTTCACCCCAACAAATACATCTACTTTGTGCACTGGTACAGAAGATCTACAGGCCATCTCTAGTGACTACACAGATGTAACAAATTTCAGAGAAGAAAATTGTATTTATACAGCTGTCTATTCTGTAGCATTTGCTCTCAGTGTGCTTTTTCAGTGTGAAAAAGGTTCAAATCCTACCACTGGAAAGCCCTGTTTGTCCAAGGATGAAATCCAGCCTAAGTTAGTAAGTTCCAAGAACATACACTGATAAAGATCATTGTTTATTAGGTTTAAATCCTTTTAATGAGATGTTATTGAAGGATGATGCTTTTTTCAAAGGGGGTGTTTGTGTAATTTGTTTATTGTCTCTCTGAAGGTATTTGATGCCATGAAGCATGTAAACTTCACAACTAAGAATGGGGCTAACGTTTTCTTTGATAAAAATGGTGACTCTACTGCCAAGTATGACCTTGTGAATTGGCAGATAAAAGAGGACGGTTCAGCAGACATAGTCAACATTGGCCAGTTTGATCATTCTTTACCAGAGGGGAAGAAACTGAAACTAAAAGACAATATGAAAATAGTTTGGGGCAGCTATAGTAACATGGTAATTTGTCTATATAAAAACTATACAGCAATGTTTGATAATTTGGGAGTTTCCCAGTGATTATTTTCTTTCATTAAATTTCTTGCATTCTATGTTTTTTATAATCAGGTGGTACGGTCTGTCTGCAGAGAGCCATGTCCACCAGGAACTCGAAAGGCAGTAAACAAAAATAAGCCTTTGTGCTGCTTTGATTGCTTTCAGTGTCATGAAGGAACAATTAGTAATAAGACAAGTGAGTGTGGATTTTAACAAGCAATTTAGCCTTCATAGAAAATTTCTAAATATGAAAATATTTTGACACTGAGCCAACTTTTATTGACGAATATGCTTATGTTGCTGTGGAATGTAATATTTCTTACAGATTCTCTCGACTGTTTGACCTGTTCACCTGAATTTCTGGCCAATGAAATGAGAGACAGCTGTGTTCCAAAACCTACTGAATACCTTTCCTACACAGAGACCATGGGGGAAACTTCTTACTGGTGTTAAGCACCTTTGGTGTATTTTATCACTTCTCATAACACAATATTTTTTTGTCATAAAGACACTCCCATTGTAAGAGCAAACATCTGAGCTGAGCTTTCTGCTTCTGTTTTCACTTAAGTTGTGTTTCCTCTGCTCATTGACCTTCATTGGTCAGCCCACTCATTGGTCTTGCATGCTTCGACACACCTCATTCAGCATTACATTTGTCTTTTGCATTTCATGTGTTCTGGGGAAAACAATGCTGGTTCTGATGGCCTTCAAAGCAAGACTTCCAGGCAGCAACGTGATGAAGCGGTTTGGACCTGCACAGCTAAGAGTCACCGTTCTCATTTTTACCCTTATTCAGGTTGTCATTTGTACAATCTGGCTAACAACGAGACCCCCTTTCCCCAATATGAATATGCAGTACTATAAAGACAGAATCATTTTAGAGTGTGCTCTGGGTTCAGCAGTTGGATTCTGGGCAGTGCTCGGTTATATAGGAATTCTTGCTGTCTTATGCTTCATTCTTGCTTTTCTTCCCAGAAAACTACCGGACAGTTTTAATGAATCCAAACTAATCACATTTAGCATGCTGATATTCTGTGCAGTCTGGATCACATTTATCCCAGCATATGTTAGCTCTCCAGGAAAATTTACTGTGGCTGTGGAGATATTTGCTATTCTGGCTTCCAGTTTTGGTTTGTTGCTTTGCATTTTTGCTCCAAAGTGTTATATTATTTTGCTGAGACCAGACAAAACTCAAAAAAGAGTTTAATGGTTAAGATATCACCGAAATAAAAAAAATTGTAATGTCAGAGTTCTTCTAAAACAAACTGTCTTGATGCTATACTAACAACCACAAATGTCACATTTTCTTTTGTCCTTGTTAAAATAGTAAGCACCGTCACGTCCTGCTTTTTTCCTTTCAAAAAGTTGGTTGTTGATGCTCTCCATTTATGCTTAAATAAAGTTAATTCTCAAAGTTTTCGCAGGTTTCATGGTTTTGGTTTTCAAATATGGTTTTGGTTTTCAAATAACTTTAATGGAATTTAAGTTAAACATGGGAATGTCCGGCCATAATACCATTCAGGCAGGAGAAGGGGTCTGTGTCCTAGCGATAAATGTGTTGTGGTGTGACATGTGTGAATCAACCCCAGAACAAAAGCAAAAGACCTGATGACAATGATAGCTGAGGTTGGCAGTAGAGTTTGGGATTTTACCAGCCACTAAATTTAGTAGTCATTTTGAAGGTATAATTCAGATTCCATCTTCAGCATTATTTGCCACCTAAGGTGTACAACAAAATTTTTTTTACAGTACTTACACAAGTACTGTAACTGTGCCCCACTGTGATCAACACAGGGGTGTACTTAATCTCCTTTTTGTGGATATGCAAGTAAGGAAGAGAAACTGTGTTTTCTGTTGCAACTAAATTCTTTTTTTTCTGTTGTAGTCCTTCAAACAATGACCCCCTGGGTGGTAAACCATATTGTCCATATCGAAAACAGTCACTATCGACAGCTGTCAGTTCTTCACAGTGTACTAGCATAAACAATGACACTTCTCCTTGCTATTCATAAATGATACGTTGGAGAAGCATAAAGCATAACATATTCATCAGACTAAACAAAACTGCATCTGAACATTAATTAATTAATCACTTTTTCTACTGCCTCATTTTTTGTAAATTTTTATTTTATACATGTAGACAGCGAGGTGTACTTCTTTCTTTAATGGAGACCTGGGTCAAGATGGCATTGTAAAGGATTATTATAAAAAAAAAAAAATTCAAAATAAATCACAAAACTACATTTTAAAAAGGTCAATACATTGCAAAGCAAATGTTATTAGGAAACTATGAATGCACACATTTCAGTAAGAAGTGGGTTGAGACTTAGGTTATTTATCAGGTATGCCAAATTATTTCTGAATATTTAAATAACTAAAAAAATATTATTATTATTAAAAAAATATTTTAAGAAATTACAACCAGTTAAGAGTAATTCACTGGTCACTCTACCACAAGTAGAGAGTAAAGCAACAAATGTTTGGCCATCCACCACATTAATTAAAAGAAGGGTACATTTTATCGCACGACACAAAAGACAAACCATAGTTAGTCTGCACCTGTTTCTGTTATCATAGTTTTCTTCAAAAAGGAAAACCAATTGTAATGTATGACCGGAGGTGAGCTAAACCTTTATGCCAGAACTTACCCACCGTCACGTTGATTTATTGGACTGGAAAGAGAGAAAAAAAAGCAAGATTGGAAAAGTAAAAAACGTGTATAAAACAATTTTTTCCATTAGAGAGTGTTTCTATTGTCAGACATTGAGACATATGCACTTTATTCCAGTCCAATTCTTCACAGACACTTTTAAACCAACATATGAAATTTTTGTTAATAATAAAAATGGTCGTTAACCTTAGCCCTTATTAAAATGCATCTGACAAGCTAAACATTACTATCTGTATTGCCTTTTCTCTTAGTTGTTTAGAATTTCTTTGTCTTCAGGACTTAGTTCATGTCACATTTATTTTGTTGTATTACAGTATTTGGCACGTTTTTTGTGCTGGCATTTTTTATACTCTTTTACTCAGTACTAAATGATTGATGGGCTGACCATAGGTCAACCCGTGCGGGCACAGAGTTCCAATGACGGTCAGAAGGATATCCCGAACTAATAAATAATTCAGGCAGGAGACCTTAGGACCTTGATGAGGACTGGGAGGCCGGCGACGATGGTAGAAACAGGATCCAGGAAGCTGGCAAAGAGAACAGACACGGGGTACAGGATGCTGATGACCCGCCAACCCGGAGCTCGGCATCGAGATATCAGCAGCTGCTCTGGAGGCCGATGAAAATGTCTGACGTACTCCCGAAGGAGCTCATCCTGGAGCCGTCGCCGGAGTGACCGGTGACCAGGAGGCCGGCTCGGCTGATCAAAGGATCTTCTGAGGTCCCAATCGGAAGGCCAGCGGGGAAGCCCCAGAAGCTCCAGAAATGAGGGGAGTCCGTCCTCGGCTCCCTCACTGACAGGAACATGAACTAAACAGGAGCAGGAACCAGGAGTGGAGGCGGCTTGACCTCGAGCTCCTCCAGAGCAGGAACAGGAACCTGGTGTGGAGGCAACTCACTCTCGAACTCCACCGGAGCAGGTGCAGGAACAGAAACCCGGAGTGGAGGGAACTCGCTCTCGAACTCCACTCGAGCAGGAGCACAAACAGGAACCCGGAGTGGAAGCGGTTCGATCACAAGTTCCTCCGGAGCAGGAAAAGGAACCAGGAATGGAGGCAGTCGGTCCACGGCGTCCGGACCTCCCGGAATGAGGTCAAAAAGAGGACCGATCTCGGCCACAGCTCTCTCCCTCTCTCTCGCCACCATTCCAGGAGTTAGGGGATAATGGGAAAAGCAGCCTCCCCATACCTCCAGCCAGTCCAACATCAGGTTAGCCACCTTCAACCTTTCCCAAGGCAAGCTACGGGGGAAAAGGATATGGGAACAGTGCTGGATCAGCTCCTCTCCAGCTCTGAACCCGTTCGACCACTCTCTCACTTGGTCCACGTGGCGTTGTTCTTCTGTCATGTTACGTGTTTGTGGTAGGACCAACGTGCATAGAAAGGAGTCACCTGGATGCCAACGATCACTGATTTGTCGCTCTTATAACAGCTTGTACTGACAGACTTCTGACCAGAACATTCACTACCCAACATCAAGACAAACAAAGGAACAATGCGGGCAACAACAGAAACAACAGGGTATAAATACAAACAAAGAGCACAGGGAGAACCAATGAACCGCAAGACCAGGTAATCAGGGAAACAGATAACAGGTGTGGGTGAGACTACTGGGAGACAAGTCACAGAACTAAGGGTAAACAGAGAACCAGACCAGGTATAAATGAACCAAAACACAAACTCAAACTAAGACAAAGACAGATCCTGGCAGGGGCAGAATAAGTACACACTAAAAAATTAAAAAGCTGTTATTTGATCTTCTTATATGTTCATGTGAAAAATTGTTGTGCATCTATTTGATTATTAAAACGATAACCATGTAGCCAGTCATTTTTCAGTCGTAACTTTGCTTAAAATTATTTACCCCTGCAAATAACCCAACTGCTTAATAAACCACTGTCAGTTTGGTGAAGATTGATAAACTTTTTTCTTTCTAACCAGATGTGCCCAAATTTGTCTCTACATCTTACCAGGACTGGAAGCTATCTTTATCTTATCTGGCATAACATTATTATATATAATGTTGGGTCAAGCCATGGATTACAACATTTAAAGGTCAGTTTGATCTTATCTGGAATTTTCAAAAATAAATCACAGTAACCTGCTTCCAGCACTGCCAGGAACAGAAGGAGAGTGGACTTTCTGTGACATCACTGTTTGAATAAAAACCCTGTATTCCAATTAACAGATCTCTTTCCATGCGGATTCCAGATGGGAACCTGACAGGAGAAGCACCAAAGAAGCATGTCTCTTTGCTGGCAACCAGACATAACTCTTCAAAAAGGATCCAAGAGTGTCATACGATCAGGCAATCATTTGCAACAAAGTTAAGTAATGATTTGCTGTTCGAGTATCCGGCATTTATTCATATAAATGGTGTAATGAGACAAGCTTGACTTGGCTTTTCTTATGAGGCCACCAGAAACAGCCCTAATTGAAGCAGATTTTTCCCATGGCCTGGAAAAGAAGGGCGGGACCGCATCGCACACCTTACTGCTACCTCGCTGCATCGCAGCCACTCAAGGAGCCGAACATGCCTTTGTCGTACGGTTCAACCTGGCCAGCTAAAAGCCCTTCCCCCACAGCTATGGAGGTTAGCTGCAAGCTATACCTTTGTTTACCCACTCATGGATGTTTTCCTCAATGCCCAGGACAACTTCTCCTCAGCACGGTTCATGTAAGAGTTAGTGTTTGGGCAGAGAAGAATTGTTTAGAGTTAATTAATCTAAATAATGTTCGTTTAATGACGTTTATTTCTGTTTGTGTTGAGAAACTCAGCTACAGTAAGTGCTAGCAGACTATCACTCAGCTAAGGATGTGTTCTGTGTTGTGTTTTTAAAGTTAAGACAAACTTTATTTAAAGGGTGGTTTTTAAACACAGAAGATCGCCTATAACGCGCTGTCCATGCTTATGCATTTCAGCCGTTTTATTAGCGGGTATGTTTTTGATTCTGATGACAGGCTATAAGCTCCTTTTGTTAGCTCCAACCGCTAACGGCTAAAAACATGTGCTCGCCCACTTTATGAGTCAGCTAAAGATTATTTACCCAGGAATGTTGTTAGTTTCCAATCTAGGAAATAATATTACCCTAAATATTATTTTACTAAACATGATAACTAATTAAACACCATTGAGACCCATTTATGCAAAAGGTTTTGTTCTTATTCAAAATATCTTATTTCCTTACATATTATTTTAATATTTCCTTAGTAAGATTTCTTTAAATATTATTATAATAAATAAAGGCAGTTAATTAAACACCGTTGAGAATTACTCATCCAGAAGGTTTTATTCAGCAAACCATTCTTTAAAATATTATTTTATTAAAATAATGTATTATCTAATCTTGCATTGTAAATGGTTGTTTGAAGGTATACCAATTATTGCCTAAGTTTCTCCCGGCCGGGGGTCTTTCTGCATGGAGTTTGCATGTTCTCCCCATGCATGCGTGGGTTCTCACCAGGTACTCCGGCTTCCTCCCACAGTCCAAAGACATGCCTGTTAGGTTAATTCGTCTCTCTAAATTGCCCTTAGGTAGTTTCTTGTGTGTTGCCCTGTGATGGACTGGCGACCTGTCCAGGGTGTACCCCGCCTCTCGCCCGTAGACTGCTGGAGATAGGCACCAGCTTCTCCGCGACCCAGTATGGAAGAAGCGGTATAGAAAATGATTGACTAATGTTTTATCTGATCTTGCATGATTCACTTGTTTATATTGTACATAGCCCATTAGTCTTCCTTGTTTTTTCATTTTGCTTGGTAGTTTAGTTGGGTTGTTTTAGCATAGTAAAGAGTTTGTTGATTGACATATGTTTTTTGAGTTGACTTATTTTTGTTAATAAATTTTTGTATTTTAAGAAATTGTGTGAGTTAATTCCACGTGTGTGCACAGTTTTGCTGTTCAATAATGCCAGAGCTTGGCTCAGCCCTCTCAATTTTGTCCTAATACCACCGCCTTCTGGGATGTTATTCACAGGACAATCCGTAACAGACCGAAATATGATTTAATAAAATATTAAAGTATCAATATTAAATATTATATTCATATTCATAATAACAACAGTAACAACATTAATCAAAGTGCTAAACAGAGCAGATGACTGGGTGCTGAGTTCTAATTACCTTTTGGCTCACATGCCTCACTGTTTACAATGTAATTTATTCTTTTTGTACTTTAAAAGTCAAAATTTGCAAATTCCCAGCCAGAAAAACAGCAATGCACCCTGAAGTCAGAATTCCAACTCAGAAAGTTGTAACTTGATGATTAACCATAGGCAAATCTTAATTCAGTATCTAATATGGCTTTTAGCATATAAAATTTGGTTAAGGTTTCACATATCAAATACAAGCTAATCACTTCTGATGGTTTGCATCTCCTTAAATCACACGTTGCTATAACATATCTACTTGTGAACAAGTTTGTTTTGATGCATAAAATTGAGAGAAATATGCTGTTATTGGCTTGCATTGCTAATCATAGTTTGCATAAAAAGAAATACCAAATTCCACTTTTCTAACCTGTACTAATGATCTAACTTGTGTGTGATGCCATTCCCAGTTCCAAGCTCTGACTTCCAAGACAACTTGAATGCAGCATAATAACAGGTCTTGGAAAATTTTTCATGGTCATGCCAGGGTAAGCTGGTTGGACTGGATCCATTGCAAGTCTGCCTGCTTGTAGATCTTTCCTGGCAGTCATAGCAGACAATGCAGCAGTTTTGCAGGTCATGCAGAATATATATTTACTTGAAAATCAGGTATGGCCATATGATCGCAAACTACTTCCATTACTTGGTTTTGCCAGTTGATCTGTAAACCTATGCGGTGTTTTCACATACAGCTCATAGGTTGTGCTGCAGTTGTACAAAAGACGAGTGTATAATAAATGTGACTAAAAACACTGAGGAAAAACACAACTAGTCTTTGGGAACACTAGCCATACTTAGCAATACTCTGTTATGTAAGCTAACACTTTTTCTGACTTCTCTGACTGACATATATGGAATGTGGAAGTTCGTTTGTTTTAAAGGTGCATTTAATAAGGCAAAATAATGATTTACAAACAAAACAGCTAAACAAGCTAAAAAATAGCTTCCACATTTTATTTTATGGAGTGAACAGAATATGATGTGACTGATTTTAAAGCAAACTCTTAACAGTATCCCTTTTGGATTTTTAGTTTTCCCGATTTGCTTGATAGTTAGAATACTAATTAAAGTTTTTGTTTAAAATTACAGTTCCATGCCATTGTTTAATCAAGCATGCCGGAATGTTTCTGTCAGAAAAGCTTAATTTCAGAAAATATTTTCTATCAAATTTTCTCATATGAGACCTCTTGCTGACAAAAGTTTTGTTAGGAGGTCTTAAGTTTTCCTTAAAGTAAGTTACAATACTATTTTAAGTGTCATTAAAATGATTAATGTTATATAACTTTAGGTAATATCTAAACATGTATCAGGTTAGTATTTTTAACACTTTTTTTTTATCAAAAAAGTCTAAAATTAACTATGACATAGAGGTATCTAGCATGCATTTTCTGCTCAGCAATCACCTCCCTTTTGTGCTATCCACCAATCTGTGACTGCTTTGCCTTGTGGGAAAAAAATTAACCCTCCATGGTGAAATATTTTCCTACATCAGTCACGTCTTAAGACCCATGCTTTGATCCAAATCTGACAATGCAGTGCAAACATGCAAAGAAGTGCTCTTGTATATCTTTGTGTTCTCTGCATGAACACAGTTAATGGCTGTGAGCTCGTGGGTAAATTTGACATGCCAAGTTTATTTAAAGAAGGTGACATAATGATTGGGGGGATTTTCCCAGTTTTTAACAAAGATGTCAGCTACGTTGCTACATTTGAGGGGGAAATTCCTGCAGTGACGTGTGCCCTGTAAGTTTGACTGTTTCTGTTTTTTTATTCTTACTGTATACGATTATGACTGTGTGCGTATCTACTTTACAGTATGAAAAATGACCAAATATCTTTGCAGGTTTGACCTTCGAGCTTTTCGATGGACCCAAGTGATGATATTTGCAATAGCAGAAATTAACAAAGATTCTGGGCTCCTTCCCAATATCTCTCTGGGTTACAGAATTCTCAATTCATGTTCATCTCCTACAAATACTTTACGAGCTGCACTAACTCTGGCAAGTAGTCAAAATGAAATAAAAACAGCTTCTGGCTGTTCTCCAGCGATATCTGCAGTCATTGCAGAGGCAGGATCCTCTCAGTCTTTGGCAGTTTCTGGAATTCTTGGACCATTTCAAGTCCCAGTTGTAAGCGACAGTAATGTTTCTGAACTCTTCCTTTATTAACGGAATTCACATTGGTGTAATTTGCTTTAAAATGTTGTAATTTTTATTACAATATACTTTATATACTATATATTTTACTATATACAATTTTATTGTAACTAATGCTTTGGGTTTTCTTCCTAGGTAAGTTATTTCTCAACATGTGCCTGTCTCAGTAACAGAGCTAAATACCCTACTTTTTTTCGAACAATCCCTAGCGACTACTTCCAGGCAAAAGCTTTGGCAGCACTTGTCAAACATTTTGGTTGGGAGTGGATTGGAGCCATACAGTCAGACAATGATTATGGACGAAATGGGGTTCTGGCTTTTACAGAGGAGGTTAAAAAGTTTGGGATTTGTATTGCTTTTGTTGGGACAGTTCTGCGAACGTACCCTCTGGAGAAGATTCTGAAAGTTATAGAGATTATCAAACAATCAACTGTCAAAGTAATTCTGGCTTTTACTCCTGAGGGTGATTTTTCTCCTTTAATGAGAGAGGTTGTGAAGCACAACATCACAGGAATTCAGTGGCTTGCTAGTGAAGCATGGATAACAGCACCTCAGCCTTCGACCCCTGAAATGTATCAAGCATTTGGTGGTGCTTTGGGATTTGTCGTTCAGAAGGTGGCTATTCCTAATCTAAATCCATTTCTTACAGATATTAACCCTTATAGAGATCCAAGTGTGCCTTTTGTGAAGGATTTTTGGGAGATAATAGTAGGTTGTAAACCTGTTTCACATGCGATGGACACTGGTGCAGTGAAAGCAACTAAAATATGCGCAGGCAATGAGACATTAATGGATTACACCAAGGATGCGTTCTTCAATGTCACACAGCTTAGAGTGTCCTATAATGTGTATAAAGCTGTTTATGCTATTGCACATGCCCTTCACCAGCTGATGTTCTGCCAACCAGCAGGAGAAAAAACTGTCAAGCCTTGTTTGAACATATCCGATATTCATCCTAAAGAAGTGAGCAATAAAGCAAAAGTAGTCCAACAGTGCTTCCTGTTGGCAGCAAATAATAATAAAAATATTCCAAAACTTTTAACATGACATATTTTCTTATTCTAAGGTTACTTATCACCTACAAAGAGTAAACTTCAGGAATCAGTTTGGAGATTATGTGTTTTTTGATGAGAATGGCAATCCTCCTGCTTCCTATGATATCATTAACTGGCAGCTCAATAATGGACAGGTCCAGCATGTGACTCTGGGTCATTTTGCATCCACTAAAAATGGAGATTATACACTTAGCATACAAGAAGAAAAAATTGTTTGGAGGACAGGGAAAATGGTAAAAATATAGTGTTCTGTCCCCATACTCAGATCATTACAACACAAAAGAAAAATGACCTTTTTTTTCCTTTAGGTTCCAACATCAGTATGCTCAAATGCTTGTCCACCAGGAACCAGGAAAGCTCAAATCAAAGGAAAACCAACATGCTGTTTTGATTGCATTCCTTGTGCAGGTGGAACTATAGCCAACTCAACAGGTAGACAGACACGATTTGAGAGAGCATATTTTATTCTAAAACCAAGTGCAGTCCAGTATTGAATATTTTATGCTTAGTGATCTTTTTGTAATTCAAACCTTTTCTGCCAAAGAATTAATTCTCTTGTCGAGTTTTACCTCATTTGTGCGCCCTGTACAATGTCATCAGTCCTTTTTCTTCCTCAACAGCTGCAGCAGGGTGCATGCCCTGTCCACAGGAATACTGGTCTAATGAAAGAAAAGATGGGTGCATTCCAAAGACAGTTGAGTTTCTGGCATATCATGAGCCCATGGGAATAGCTCTCACATTTGTTGCATTGCTAGGGGCCTCCCTGTCGCTGCTCACAATGGCCATTTTTTTCCACTACAGAGAAACTCCAGTAATAAAGGCCAGCAACTCAGAGCTGAGCTGCTTCCTGCTGTTTTCTCTCTTCCTGTGTTTTCTCTGCCCTCTCACCTTCATTGGTAGACCTACAGTCTGGACATGCATGCTGCGCCACACAGCTTTTGGTGTGACATTTGCACTTTGTATTTCCTGCATTCTGGGAAAAACCATTGTTGTTGTAACTGCCTTTAAAGCCACACACCCAGGTAATAAAGTTGGGGTAAAGTTTGGCCCCACACAGCAAAAGATCATTGTTTTCTCCTGCACATTGATTCAAATGGTCATATGCATAATGTGGCTGAAATTAAATCCCCCCTTGCCAGATCGGGTTTTCAAATACAGCAACAAGAAGATCGTTTTAGAATGTAACACAGGGTCTGAGGTTACTTTTTATGTAGTTTTGGGATACATTGGATTTCTTGCAGTGGTATGTCTGGTTCTTGCATTTTTAGCTAGAAAGTTGCCAGATAATTTTAATGAAGCCAAATTTATTACATTCAGCATGCTGATATTCTGTGCTGTTTGGATTACTTTTATTCCAGCATATGTCAGCTCACCAGGAAAGTTCACTGTAGCTGTGGAAATTTTTGCAATTTTGTCATCAGCATTTGGTTTATTATTTAGCATTTTTGCACCTAAATGTTACATAATCTTGATAAAGCCAGAAAAAAACACAAGGAAAAATGTTATGGGAAAAAAATAGGAGAACAAGAAATATAATTTTGTTTTGTTTGTACATTGGGACTAAACATAGAATAGTCCATAGTGTAAAACATAATGATGAATTCAGTGGTTACCATACCAAGAAAGCTTTTTAGTAATTATATGTTAAAATTGGCTAGACTGAATTTCATCTTTATGCTAGTGTTACAGAAACCCTATACATAAATGTGAATCTTTCTACCTTTTTACCATTAATTTCTTGCTACCTTTTTGCTATTTTTAAAAGTTTTTCTTCTTACTCAAAATAACTTAACCCTTGTATGATCTTAACTTTCTGTTTACTCCCCTTGTCCTAAAGGTCAAAAATGACCCATAAGACAATCTTGTATCCTAGTGGTGTACAGCCCACATGGAAACATAAACAAAAACAAAGTATATATATTTTTTTCTAATAATGGGGTCCCTTTAAGAAAAGTCTTAAATATTTAAGTTGGAAAAAGGTGGTTCAAGGTATTTTTTCTACAGCTAAACGTGGTAGTGGGTCACTTTTGACCCGCAAGACAACACAAGGGTTAAAACACATGCTACATTGCAATTTGATAAAAACATTAATGATTAAATTAATTAATAATTTATAAATTGTGCTAAGTGTAAATATACAATTTCTCTGTCAGCAAAGGATTTGTAAGACAGTGATGACAAAATGACTGATAATCAGCAATTCATGTTTATCTCTTAAAAATACAATCTTTTATTTTTTAGGTTTTAAAATGACTTTATCTTAACAGTTATATGTCATAATGCACACCACGATCAGTGTCTAGGAATTTAAAATAAAGATTTGTTTGATGCAAGGTAATGATTTGTCTCTGTTCTAAAAGAGCCTCACTGTGTATATTCTCCACTTTTAAAAATTATGTTCTTTGTGCATTATCTGACTCATTAGATAGAGTTATTTACTTTAGGATGAAAAGTGTATTTGATTTTATTGCTGGTTAATGTCAGAATAGTGTGCAGTGCTGAGTAGGTTGACATTTTACAAGATGTATCTTATTTCTAACTTCAGAAAGAACATTTTAAACTGGATTTTCTGTATTATCTCCATTTAAAAAGTTTCCCAGTTTATACTCAAATTACTTTATAGGAAGCTTCAGGACTTCATAGGGTCACAATTAAGAATTAACTGAGGAATTGTATCTGAACACATTAAGGTTTCACTAAGCTTCTTGTAGTAGTCTGGTACACAGGGGTGGTGTTTCCATTCAGGCTATTCCCAATCAGACTCAGTCATTAAAGTCTAGCCACTAAATGCTGACTGACTGTTATGCCTGGTTTCATGGTAGACCTGGTTGCTCCTAACTGGATTGAACTGTCTGCAAACTATGTTACGTCTATTATAAGGGTGGAGCCTTTGACACTGTGGATCACAAAATTCTTTTATCTCGCTTGGAGCAGTGGGTGGGCTTCTGGGGAACAGCACTGGACAGCATTACTAACATTTTGAGCTTTACCTGACAGACCAAACTTTTTGTGTCATTCTTGGAGACTCCATGTCCTCCACTGCACCTCTTTTATTCCTCTGTGTTCAGTTTTAGGCTCCCTTCGTTTTTTAAATTCTTCAAAAGCATGGTGTCTCTTTTCAATTTTATGCAAACAATTGCAAAATCTATATGCCACTTAAGGGTGATACAAACTCTGTTGGATCCCTTCTTCATTTTTGAATGATTTGATGGGGTAGATGGTTTTAAACTTTTTACATTTTCTGACCTCTTGTTGTACCACGTATCTCTGTGTGGCAATGTATATGAGTGTATTCCAAAGAAATGAAAATAAAAATGCATTCCCTTACCCCCATATACTGGTTTCATTTTATTTGTCTCTAAGTCTTGGTTTCGAGGGGGAACTGTCTCTCGCTTCCCGTGATATCTGCCTCGCTCAGTACAAGTGCTGAGTAAGGACTGCGGGAAGATTGTTTTATTTATTTTTGAGTCTTTAAATGGACTCGCCTCACTCTACATCTCTGGGCTCTTACATCCCTACGTGCCACCTCGTTCTCTTAAGTTAGCTGACCTCTTACTCTTGTCAGAACCAGGGGTAAGTTCAGTGGGGACTGGGCCTTTTCCGCAGCCGGTCCTAAACTTTGGAAGGATCTGCCACTGTGTATAAGGCAGGCATCCTCCCTGGCTATTTTTAAATCTCTTAAATCATCTTTTTTGCCTTGGGCTTTCAATATTTAGTGGGGTTTTGGTTTTATGTTGATCTTATGTTGGTTTATGTCAGTTTTATGTCCATGTTTTAATTGTATTGGTTCTACTGGTATTATCTATATTTTGCTTTTATCTGTACAACACTTTAGCCACTATGTTTTCTTTTAAGTGCTTTATAAATAAATTGGATTGGATTGGGAGTGTGTTTGTTCCATGTTTTGAGCCACCACTACAGGCAAATCTTGGTTGATGCTGTAGAGCAGTACTTTGGTCAGTCTCACATAGGAACTGGCTAACTGTATAGTGGCTTTGATGGGAGAAATAATATTTCTTTACATATGTAGTTGTGATGTGATTTGAGGATATAGTTAGGCAGTGGAGGGATCATTTATTAAAAACCCAACAAACATGCCCCCTGTAATTCGGGCAGAGATCAACGGGTTTGACGGTAGCTTAAATATCACTGGTGCTGCAGTTAGAAAGGTCATTAAATAATCAGAGGAAATAAAGAGGCAGAACAAAGGGATTGCATGGGATCTGCTCTAAGTTTTTGAAAAACCTTGTATGTTGCTTCCATGAAATGGCAGAGAAAGGGTTTAATTTCTCTTTTTTTGAAAGAAGAATCAACATAGTGCAGACATAGAACTGGATATTTTTCTGGTTGTGGAAAAGTGAAACAGCTATCTATCATGGTATGGGGAAATATGAACTGCCAAAGACATTAGAGGCTGCATGAGAGTTTGTCTAAGTTTTCTTCATGGTAAGGCAAAATCTTTAAAATGGCATTTGTTTGTGTCCTACTGTGGGTCCTAAGCAATTTAGATCACCAATCCTCCTCCTAGAGGCCCTTGGTTCCCTGTACAATCTTAGTTAGAAATTGGTTCCCAATAAAGGTGGTAATTCACATTCATTATCATTAAATACTGCACACCACAAAGGTTGCCCTCCCCTACAGATACTTTATTCAACAAATTTTAGGTTGATGCATAAACTCTGAATGCCTCAAATTACATCTTTGCTCTTTCAGAACATGTTCTGTTAGGGATTAGCCAGGCCTCCAGCAAGCACTGCAACAATTTGCAATAAAATTTGAAACAATCAAGATTAGAATTTCCTATCCTGGTCTATAGCCACTAATGTTTAAATGTTCAGTGAAGGGTTAAAAGTGAACTATTAGGAGTTCAACAATAACAATGCCTTGTTCACAAGTCGACAAAAACGGAGCAGAGGATCGCTGGGTTATCATGACAATTTGAAGTGGTGCAGGAGTTGTTCCTTTTAAATAAGTAATTGCCTCAGGTCTCTTTCACTACAACAGACAAAAAGAGTGTAATCCCATGTGGGGGAACCTAGCTTTGTACAAAGAATGTCTGTGTTCATTCTTCTTCATAATTAGCTTGCTTGCTCTGAAAGAAGTTGTCAAAGTAGAGACACTGCTAGTCTACTACAAGTTGAGCTAGCTCCATCAAAGAGTGCCTTTCAAGCACCTTGCTAGAAATAAATTTTGGCAGGTCCCACAAAACTTTATTTTTTACTTTTCAAAGAACACATTGGAGTCCAACTAATCCAACTAATCGGTCAAGCACGATGGCGCCTGTGTGTGGCCTCGCTGCTGCTCGTCTGCTGCTATGCAATCTGCTTCAATTTTTTTTACCTCAATTTACGCTGTCATGTCAGCCCTACTGCTCAACAACCATCCGGACCTATGACAGTGGCCCCCTCTTCATTATAAAGGAGTCAATGGAGCGTCTCTGTAATGAGTGAGAGAGCTGTAAACAAACATTTCCACCACCGTTTATGTGCACGCCCACCTCCCCGGGATACCTGTGGCTGCTAGGAGTTCCAGGTAATCCAAAGAAAAGAGCGAGGTGAAGAGGCTGCAGGTCTGGGGTCCAGGTCTGGGGTCCAGGTAGAGATCCGGCGAACACGTCTTCACCGCTCCCTTTCTGTGGTCTGAAGTTGCAGTGCTGGAGCCAAGGCATCAGATCACTGGGACCATCCTGTACATCTGTGGTTTCACCGGCCAGACCGACACGCCGGTATAGCTGGACATCACGTGACGGCGAGAGATGGTTGAGGCCAATCCCATTGCGCCCAGCTGACATGAATGCGGTGATGTAATCTACAGCGAGTCGTATTGGACTTCTGAATGCTCATTTTATTGCAAATAAAACCTTTTCTATTAATGAGCTGTTCACCAGGGAAAAGCTGGATCTACTTTTTCTAACGGTAACGTGACAAAGAGATAGAGTTCATTCATCTAAATGAACTGAGCCCTGCTGGATGCTTAGCCCTTGGTCTGGACTGCCCCGCCCCTGTCGCAACTGACCACAACTGAGAGTTTTTGTGCTATGTTTGATCCATGTGCCTTTTAACCTGTGCAGTGATGTAAATAGCTTTATGCATGGTTTTAATTGTTACTGTGGCCCTATTGTAGCTGCAGTGGCACTGCTAATATGCAAATTCCCCCCCCCCCTCCCCCCCGCAAGGTATCATGTCCCTGGATTAATGAAAACATCTTGAAACTCAGAAGATCTTGTCAGATAATTGACCGTCTTTGGAAATCCACAAAGCTTGAAGTTTAGGCTATAGATTACATCTTTGGGACTTAATCTCCTCTGTAAACAAAATGATTAAGGAGGCAAGGACAAAATACTTCTCTGAATTTATAGAATCCAAAAAGAGAAACCCTAAAGTGCTGTTCAACACCATTAACTCTATTGTGTCTCCTGTTTTTTCAGTTGCTCCTACGCTCTGTAAGGCAGGCAGTAATGACTTTATGAACTTTTTTTAAATAAAATGAGGGACACATCAGACAAAGTTCCACCTCCCTCCTTGTGTAGTCCTGCTCTAGCTGAACCTCCCTCCCAGGCTTGGTCCTTTTTTAATCCAGTGTCTTTCAATGATATTTCAGCATTGGATGCTAAAATGAAACCGTCCTCCAGTCCTGCGGATGTACTGCTATACAAGCTCTTTGTGAAGGTCAAAATTGGACCATCTGTAACGAGATTATTCAACATGTCGCTCTCTTCTGGCATGTTCCCCACTGTCTTTAAACATGCCATTGTTGAACCTAAACTGAAGAAAGCTAGCCTTGACCAATCTGAACTTAACAGCTTTAGCCTAATATCTAAACTCCCCTTTCTTGCCAAACTGTTGGAAAAGGTGGTCTCTCTACAACTTGCATCCTTCTTAGAGTCATACAACGACTATGAAAAGTTTCAGTCCGGATATCGCAAATACCATTCTACAGAAACAGCATTACTTAAAGTGTCTAGCAACATCAAAATGGCTGCAGACTCGGGGAGGTGTACAGTGTTGGTACTGCTAGACCTGTCTTTGGCCTTCGACACGGTTGACCACTGGATTCTCATAAACAGGTTGTGGAATATGATTGGAATGTCGGGCCCAGTACTTCAGTGTTTCAAGTCATATTTGGCTGACAGGAGCTTTAGTGAGTCGGTTCTGTCCTTGGACCCCTCCTGTTTTTGTTATATGTTCTTCCTGTAGGTCAGATAATCCAACACTTCATCGAGGTCTCATACCATTTATTTGCAGATGACCTCCAGTTGTACTGTTAATTCAAGATGTCTGAGGCTCACAAACTATGCTCCCTAATCATGTGCCTGACACATGTGAAGCAGTGGTTAGGCAATAATAGTCTACAACTGAACTCAGAAAAAACTGGGACTCTTATCATAGCCCCCGATAGTGCTATCCCTTCCATTAAACAGCACATAGGTGATCTGAGCTCTCGGCTAAAAACAAACTGAGGAATCTTGGGGTTATCTTTGGTAAGGCCATGTCACCATGCTAAGCAGCTGGTTAAGAACTGTTTCTTTCATCTGCGTAACATCGCCAAGTTCTGTGGTGTCCAGAGATGAGCTTGAAATGATAACTCATGCATTTGTATCCTCGTGGTTGGACTATTGCAACGGTCTCTTTACTTGTCTTAACAAGAAAGAGCTGGCTCGTCTGCAGTCAGTTCAAAACTAAGCTGTAAGACTTTTGACCAGAACCAACAGGAGGGCTCACATCGCACCTGTGTTAAAATTTCTCTATTGGCTCCCTATTATGTATCATATTCAGTTTAAAATTTTAGTGCTAACTTTGTGAATCCTACATGGACAGGCTCCTGCCTACATTGGTGACCTAATTAAGCCTTACAGCTCAACTCATAGTCTAAGGTCAAAACCTGTTTTAAAACAAGCTATTTTAAAGCTACTGCTCCTTGACCACAGAATGACCTTTCTCTCGAGCTGCGCTCGCTGGACTCAGTAGATTTGATCAAAAAGCTTTGTTTTTTGTATTTGTTTAGACGGACATTCCAGTCTTAACTGACCCAATTGTGCCACTTTGTATTGTTCCATTTTAATGCTTTATATTGTATGTTTGGATCACTGTGAAGCACTTTGTGCTATAGAAATAAAGTTTACTTACTTACTTAATTACCCTTGAAGAGGTGGCTGGGTGTCTGAAGCCAGGTATTTATAATTTGCAATTGCCCAGCAGGTGAGCCATGTGGATGTTACAACATTGAACCCATAGGAAAGCTAAGGGTGCCAGCAAACATTGTGTCCACCTGCACTGTTTAAAAAAAGTCTGCCCCATATAGGGTACATATATATACCATAGACAGTTGCACAATACAATTTGGTGTCCCGTATACCCCAAATGCAATCCTTCTAATTTTTCTTTAAATTTAGATGCATTAGACAACATTTCTTTAATGTTGTCTAATGCATCAAAGACCCCTGTTTCAGGTGACCTTTACTTACTGTTTTTACTGACTGTCAGATGCTTCATCGAATGTAAAGAAGTTATACCAAAAACCTGCTGGTCTGCATGTCAATGAGGTCATTTTTTTAATGGTAGTCTTATGTACAGCAAATCCTTGATCTCCGATGCACTGAAAAATAGTTGAGCTTTAGGGTAGTATGTTCAAACATGTATTTAAACAAAACAACATGCACCAAAAAATCAGTAAAATACATAGCAAAAACAATTTACTAAAGGTTTACACAAAGATTTGTAGAACCACCTGGATACACATGAACTGTATGATTTGTTGTGTTGTTTTTCTAAGACTGGGACATGGAATAAATCAAAATAATGATCAATGTCCTTAATAATTATTATTTTTTTGGTAAAATCATACATTTTAATGAGAAATATTGTATGACTAAATTTGCACATGGGTCAACTGATGTGTGGTTTAAATGTTCTGGTTGATTATTCATGTAGTGCAAACCTGGCCTGTGTGAAAATGTCCTAAGGGACGTCTTCACGCATCCAACTCGGCAGTTATAAAAGCTCAGTCCTTATCTCCTTTTGACAATGCAATATAAACATGCAGGAAACTACTCTTTTACTTTTGTGTGTTTTCTACATTAGCCAGGTTTATGGCTGTGAGGTGACTGGAATTTTTCATATGCCATATATGTTTAAAGAAGGACACATAATGATTGGTGGAATTTTTCCAATATTCAACAAAGAGATAAGCAGCACTTCTAGATTTGAGTGGGAGCCTCTTGGAGTTACGTGTGAAGGGTAACATTTATGTAACATTTATTTATTCTCCACATTCATTTTATATATAGTTTGAACTTTGTGTTTTAAGCTTATTCTTTATCTTTCTTGTTTTTTTAGATTTGATCTGCGTGCTTTCCGATGGACCCAAGTGATGATATTTGCAATTGAAGAAATTAACAAAGATCCTGCTCTCCTTCCAAACATTTCTCTTGGTTATAGGATTTTTGACTCTTGTGCCTCTCCTACTAATGCTGTACGTGCTGCATTAACACTGGGAGGTCAACCAGATGGAATAGAACTTACTTCTTCTTGTCCTCCAGCAATATCTGCTCTTATAGCTGAGTCAGGATCATCTCAGTCCTTGGCTGTTTCTGAAACTCTTGGACCATTTCAAGTGCCAATAGTACGAGAGAACATAACACAGTTTATTACCTGATTTGTGGAGTAATTTTGTATGATTTAAAAGAAATTTTTTTTTCTTTTGTAGGTAAGTTATTTCTCAACGTGTGCCTGTCTAAGTAACAGAGCTAAATACCCTACCTTTTTCCGAACAATCCCCAGTGATTACTTCCAGGCAAAAGCTTTGGCTGCCCTAATTAAGCATTTTGGCTGGGAGTGGATTGGAGTCATACAATCAGACAATGATTATGGACAAAATGGAATCCTTGCATTCACTGAGGAGATTAAAACATTAAAGATTTGTATTGCTTTTATCGGTACAGTTCTTCGAACATACCCTCTCGATAAAATTCTGAAAGTTGTAGAAAGGATCAAACAATCAACTGTCAAAGTAATTCTGGCTTTTGTTCCAGAGGGTGACTTTTACCCTTTGATGAAGGAGATAGTGAAACAGAACATCACAGGAATTCAGTGGATTGCCAGTGAAGCATGGATAACAGCAGCAAGACCTTCCACACCTCAGATGTATCAAGCTTTTGGTGGAGCTTTGGGATTTGTCGTTCAGAAGATGGCTATTCCAAATCTAAATCCATTTCTTACAGATATTAACCCTTACAGAGATCCAAGTGTGCCTTTTGTGAAGGATTTTTGGGAGATAATAGTAGGTTGTAAACCTGTTTCACATGGGATGGACACTGGTGCAGTGAAAGCAACTAAAATATGCGCAGGCAATGAGACATTGATGGATTACACCAAGGATGCGTTCTTCAATGTCACACAGCTTAGAGTGTCCTATAATGTGTATAAAGCTGTTTATGCTATTGCACATGCCCTTCACCAGCTGATGTTCTGCCAACCAGCAGGAGAAAAACCGGTCAAGCCTTGTTTGAACATATCCGAAATTCATCCTAAAGAGGTGAGCAATAAAGCAAAAGTAGTCCAACGGTGCTTCCTGTTGGCAACAAATAATAAAAATATTCCAAAACGTTTAACATGACATACTTTCTTATTTCAAGGTTACTTATCACCTACAAAGAGTAAACTTCAGGAATCAGTTTGGAGATTATGTGTTTTTTGATGAGAATGGCAATCCTCCTGCTTCCTATGATATCATTAACTGGCAGCTCAATAATGGACAGGTCCAGCATGTGACTCTGGGTCATTTTGCATCCACTAAAAATGGAGATTATACACTTAGCATACAGGAGGAAAAAATTGTTTGGAGGACAGAAAAAAGTGTAATTATTTTTTTAGTAAAAGTCTCTCTGAGACATTATTTCTACCATGAAATTACAAAGTGACAAAGTTTATATTTTTTCTTTTTTTTTCCTTTAGGTTCCTACATCACTGTGCTCTAATGATTGCCCAACAGGGACAAGGAAAGCTCAAATCAGAGGGAAACCAACCTGCTGTTTTGATTGCATTCCATGTGCAGATGGAACTATAGCCAACTTTACAGGTAGACAGATATGAGTCAAAACAAATACACCTATATAGTCTAATATGCATTTTAGGTTAAATATATTATATATTTACCTTGCTACTAAACGTCTATTCCATCTATCCCATTTTGTTTCTACTTTGTGTGTTTTTTTTCAACAGGTGCAATGGACTGCACAGCCTGTCCACAGGAATACTGGTCGAATGAGCAACGAAATGAGTGTATTCCAAGAACAATTGAGTTTCTGACGTACTATGAGCCCATGGGAATAGCTCTCACGGTTGTAGCATTGTTAGGGGCCTCCCTATCACTGCTCACAATGGCTGTTTTTATCCACTACAGAGCCACTCCAGTAATAAAGGCCAGCAACTCAGAGCTGAGCTGCTTCTTGCTGTTTTCTCTCTTCCTGTGTTTTCTCTGCCCTCTCACCTTCATTGGTAGACCTACAGTCTTGACATGCATGCTGCGCCACACAGCTTTTGGTGTGACATTTGCACTTTGCATTTCCTGTGTCTTAGGAAAAACTATTGTGGTTGTAACTGCCTTTAAAGTCATACAACCCAGCACCAAAGCTATAGGGCATTTTGGTCCAATCCAGCAAAGATGTATTGTTTGCTCTTGTACTTTGATTCAAGTAATTATCTGTATATCTTGGCTGAAATTAAATCCACCTTTTCCTGACAAAGTTTTCAGATACAGTAACAAGAAAATAGGTTTAGAATGTAACACAGGGTCTGAGTTTGCTTTTTATGCAGTACTGGGATACATAGGCATTCTTGCAGTTATATGTTTAATCCTTGCATTTTTAGCAAGAAAATTGCCTGACAATTTTAATGAAGCGAAATGTATAACATTCAGCATGCTCATATTCTGTGCTGTCTGGATCACTTTTATTCCAGCATATGTCAGCTCTCCAGGAAAGTTCACTGTAGCTGTGGAAATTTTTGCAATTTTGTCATCAGCGTTTGGTTTGTTGATCAGCATTTTTGCTCCAAAATGTTACATAATCTTGATAAAGCCAGATAAAAACACAAAAAAGTATGTTATGGGAACAAATGCTAATAAAAAATATAATTTGAAAGTAAAAGATAATATTCACCCTGTGTACACAATTCCAGTATATGAGTAAGGCAATCCAAAATATTTTGGATGAAAATTAGAAAAAACTATATACATTAAAGCATTTACTGTAAATAAATGCTTGCATTATGATGTCAAAAACTTCAAAATGTTCACTACTGAGTAGAAATATGTATTGTACATTACTTTACTGTAATACAAATGGGACATTTTTTTATAATTACAAAGCCTGAAGCTAAACAGGTATTTTTAAATGTGTTTTTTGGATTTTCCTAATCAGACATTTGTGAACATTTTAGTATGCATTGTAAAAATCACATTTTATTAACAAGTTAATGTTTTAATGTGAATTATGTAATAATGGTCAATAATTTATTTTGCAATAAACATTAAAACATCACATAATGTGTGATAATGTTTGAGTAGTACAGTATTATTTTAAAAACTATATTCTCTTGGTGCCAAAGCCTATACAATTAGTTAGGAAATAAATGTTTTAAGACTCAGAACTTTATTCGGTTTGTTTGTGCACACAAACAAGAAATTGAACTTCAGTTCCAATTTGCTCTAAATTAAGATATTTTCATTATAAATATATAAATATAATTGGTGGGAAATAAACTGTTGTGTTTGTTTTTCTGCAAGTATGCATAGATGCAGTGTTTTTACAAATGAATATAATTTTTAGCATACTGTTTAATTTTAGCAAATTTTATTATGAGATAAATGGTGCAGCAAACAAGTTAAATAAGTCTGTAAGAAGAACATAAAAAGTTGTGAATTTTACACAAAATAAAATTACTGGAGCAAAAATGGTCACTGGTAACAAAAATGTAATATCTTTGGAAAATATACTAAAGACCAAAAACTGAATTAATATGCTCTAAGCATGAATAGTCATGTAATTCAGGTGTGTCAGTAGCAATGTAAAGACAATTAAAAGCAAACAGCTACTTACAAATATAAAATAAAAACTATAATCTATAAAAATCAAAAAGAGTAAACTCTACAGTAAAAGAAGAAAAGAATTACAACATAAGAAAAAGAAATGCTGTACTATATTAAAAATGGCATACTCAGTTTAAAAGAAATGTGCAACTGAGTACGGTGATTTGAAAATTTTAAAATTTACAAAAAGCAGAAATTTAGATTCAAATAATATCAAAACAGCTTCATTTAAACAGTGCTGATTCACAAAATGTGCCATATCAAGGTTCATTACAATATGATTGTCAAGTGGTCTAGTGACATTGAAGTGCCCACACTTGAAGGACCAGGACCAGACCTCAGATTTCACTCAGTTTAACTTTATTTCACCAGTGCAGACGAAATAATGAAACAGGTGAAAAACCAATAGTCCTTTTAAAATCAAAGTCCTAGTTTTCCTTGCGGTCTTTGTGCCTTTCTTGTAGCTGCCATCTGTTCAGCTTGCTGTTCAGTCAAAACTGGTTTCCTCTGCATCCATGGCCTTTAAATAGGAGCTCCTGATTGCCCAAATTCAGCACACCTGGTGGAGTGCTCATGGCACAAACATTGCAGTAAGATTCAGTGTATTATTCAAATTGGTTAAAACTTTTTCTATCTAATGAAACCAAGCAGATTGCACTGAATCAGTGGCTTGCAGCATTCACTCCTCCTGGATGAGCATGTAGAGATAGTAGGCAGTCACTTGCATTGACTTTGCAGTAATCCCTCATACTGAGCATGCATGTAGCGACAGTGGAGAGAAAAACTCCCTTTTAACAGGAAGAGACCTCCAGCAGAACCAGGCTCAGTGTGAACGGCCATCTACCACGACTGACTGGAGGTTTGAGAGAACAGAGCAGAGACACAAATAGAACACAGAAGCACTGATCCAGGAGACCTTTCTATGGAAAAGAAGAGTCAATGTCCATCATAAATAGTTGAACAGTTACCTCTTTTATCCATTCTGACGTCCCCCCATCAGGCAATATGAATAAAAATACATTATTACATGCTCTCATTCATGGTAGGTCAAAATGAGCCTATGAAAGGGTGATGAGGAGTGTTTCCAGCAGATACATACAAAAAATGTTAAATGGCCTATACTTGTATATTGCTTTATCAAGTGCGAATACACTGGGAAAACAAAACAAACCACAGAAAAAAATCCCATGGGTGGGATAAAGGACAAGGAAAAAAAATGTGGTTATGGAGACATCTACCACATATAAGTTCAATATACAGGGGTTGGACAATGAAACTGAAACACCTGGTTTTAGACCACAATAATTTATTAGTATGGTGTAGGGCCTCCTTTTGCGGCCAGTACAGTGTCAATTCGTCTTGGGAATGACATACAAGTCCTGCACAGTGGTCAGAGGGATTTTAAGCCATTCTTCTTGCAGGATAGTGGCCAGGTCACTACGTGATACTGGTGGAGGAAAAAAGTTCCTGACCCGCTCCCCCAAAACACCCCAAGGGCTCATAATATTCAGATCTGGTGACTGTGCAGGCCATGGAGATGTTCACTTCACTTTTAGTTCATCAAACCAATCTTTACCCGTCTTGCTGTGCGTATTGGTGCATTGTCACCTGATACACGGCACCGCTTCAGGATACAATGTTTTAACCATTGGATGCACATGGTCCTCAAGAATGGTTCGGTAGTCCTTGGCAGTGATACGCCCATCTGGCTCAAGTATTGGGGCCAAAGGGGAATGCCATATATGGCAGCCCAAACCATCATAGATCCACCCCCATGCTTCCCTGGGCATGCAACAGTCTGGGGGGTACGCTTCTGGGGGGTCTCCACACCGTAACTTCCCCGGATGTGGGGAAAACAGTAAAGGTGGACCCCACAGAGAACCCAAAAACATTTTTTCACATTGTCCCCCACCCCCAGGTTTTGCGCTCCTTGCCCCATTAAAACCCGGGACTTTTGGCCCTTGGCATGAGTGACCAAAAGGGTTTGGCTATAGCACCCGGCCGTGTATATTGACCTGTGGAGCCCCCGACGGCAGTTCTGGTGGAAACAGGGGAGAGTTGAGGTGCACATTTAATTCTGGCGTGATTTGGGCAGCCGGGGGTTTTATTTTTTTTGGATAAAACCCGGTTAGCACCCGAACACCCCCTTTTCGGGAAAGCTTCCTTTGGGGGGTCCCACAGTTAACCCGGGGATGTGGTTCGCCCTTTCTGGGGGTATGGACATTACCCGGGATACCGTGGCTTTGTACTTAAAAAGACTTGGGGTTTTGGGTTCCCCGATGCGCAGAAAGGGACGTGCCCCAAAACAATTTTTCCTTTTGAATTTGGTATGTCACCCATAATGTTGTGTGCTTTTTAATTTTTTGAGCAAAATTGTGCTCTTACCCTGCTAATTGAAAAATTTAAACCCCTCCTCTTACTGGTCCCAATGTGCAATAAATGAAGACTGGCTACCAGGCGGGCCAAATTTGGGCCATGAAACCTCCCCAAAACTAAAAGAAGGTGTTTCATTTTCAAGCCCAACCCGGGATCTGTTTTAAAATTTTTTTTAAGGGAATCGGGTTTTACCCTGGCAAGGGTTTTGCAAATTTAAACAGTCCCAACCTGTTTTTACAAAATTTTTTTAAACAGCCAACGTTTTACAAATGATTAGCCCTAGATTTTCTGTGTGTTTCTTATGATAGATCATGCAAAATAAAAAAAAAATAAAAAACAACTTTTTATTACACATTGAGGACTAAGAAGACTGGTGGGGCACATATTAGTGTGGATGGTGTTTTAGATCATGCAAGATAATTTATTATTTTTATTTTATATTTCAAGTCACGTAATTTTAAAAGTTATTTACATAAATCAACATTTAAATTCAGCTAAAAATATATACATACAAGACTGTGTCAGCAGTTATTTAGAGTTCATTTACATATTTGATTATGTTGGGCAGATATAAATAAAAACTTAGAAAGTAATTAAGTTTACTGAAGTAACATAGTGAAGTGACAATAAATGTGGGATTTCTGCAACAGGAATTTATGTCCAGTCCAGTTATAGGCAAGATATCAGCTTCCCAAAATTCGGTGATCTTGTCATTATGTTCGATGACACACCCATTTTTGGAAAGAGACAAACCTATTCTGCAGTTTTTCCCAATCTTCCTGAATGTTATCAAACTACACTGCCTGGGCAAAAAAAAAACTCATCACCAAAAAAAAAAAAACTTGTTGGACCGCCTTTAGCTTTGATAGCTTTGATTCCTGCACCGATTGGCTGTGGCATTGTTTCGATAAGCTTCTGCAATGTCGCAAGATTTATTTCCACCCAGTGTTGCATTAATTTTTCACCAAGATCTTGTATTAATAATGGTAATTATTAATACAATAATAATTTGACCACTGCGCAAAGCCTTCTCCAGGACATCCCAGACCATATGACCTTCTTCCATTGCTCCAAAGTCCAATCTTTATGCTCCCTAGCAAATTGAAGCCTTTTTTCCGGTTAGCCTCACTGATAAGTGGTTTTCTTAAGGCTACACAGCTATTCAGTCCCAATCCTTGAGTTCCCTTCTCATTGTGCATGTGGAAATGCTCTTCTTTCACTATTAAACATAGCCAGAAGTTCTACTGTTGTTTTTCTTCGATTTGATTTCACCAAACGTTTAAGTGATCACCGATCATGATCATTCAGGATTTTTTTCCGGCCACATTTGTTCCTCAAAGGCGATGGGTCCCCCACAATCCTTCCAGTTTTTAATTGGACAGTTCTTAATGCAGTTTCGGTAGTTTCTGCAATCTCCTTAGATGTTTTCTCTGCTTGATGCATGCCAATGATTTGACCCTTCTGAAACAGTCTGACATTTTTTCCATGACCACTGGATGTGTCTTTCGACACGGTTGTTAAAGAAAGGAGAAGCAACTCATTGCACCAGTTGGAGTTAAATAACTTGTTGCCAGCTGAAACATAATCGCCCATGCAGTAATTATCTAATGGGAGGCTTGTACCTATTTGCTAAGTTAAATCCAGATGGTGACTTTGTTTTTGGCCAGGCAGTGTATTATGCATTTCAGTTGTTGGAAGATGTCTTTATGTTGCACGTTCTTCACAGGTTTTTTATTCACAGGTAATATATTTATAAATACTCCTTTAACTGATCTTATTTTGTGTGTGTCGGCCATCTTTAATTATTTGATTACAGCTTAGTTTATACCTCATTCTGACACCATCACCAGGCACAAAATCCATCCATCCATCCATCCATCCATCCATCCATCCATCCATCCATCCATCCATCCATCCATCTTCTATTCGCTTCTTCTTTACAGGGTTGCAAAGGAGCTAGTGCCTATTTTCAGCAGTCTAGGGGTGAGAGGCAGGGTACACCCTGGACAGGTCGCCACTCCATCACAGAGTCACAAATTCATGTGTACATTTTACAGTTCTCCACACAAGTGTTTTGAATATTCTACAAACGTTTATATTAATCTGTCTCTTACATTTTTAAATGTTTTGCAGTTGTTTCTTTTTACCTTTGCATCATTTGTTTTTTCCTGTTCTTTTCAGGTTTCAGCAAAATTATATAGCACTTTGGGGCAAAAATGCAAAATAGAAGTCCTAGAGCTGAGGCTAAAATAGCAAAAACATGGACAGCTACAGTGTATTTTCCAACAGTGCTCATATAAACTGGGATAAAAGTAACCCAAACAGCAAAGAAAATGAGTATGCTGAAGGTGATGAACTTGGCCTCGTTGAAATTATCTGGCAGCTTTCGTGCCAAAAAGGCCGTCACAAGGCACATGCAAGCCAGGATTCCGATATATCCAAGAACGAGCCAAAAGCCAATGTCTGAACCAGTCACACATTCAATGATGATTGTAGAGCTGTGGTAATTTGTATTGTAATTGGCATGAGGTGGACTGGTAAGCAGCCAAATAAGACAGACTAGAGCCTTGAAAAGGTAGAAATACATAAAGATAGTGGTTTTAAACACATTTTAAATGAAAAATTACTGCTAAACTGGAAAGGTTTTACTACCTGGACAGTGGTTCCAAAAAGGACACTGGCTCTCTGCTGTTTGGTTCCAAACCATTTCATCACATAGCTTCCTGGTAATCTAGACCTAAAAGCCATTAGAACCACTACTGTCTTGGCCAGGAGGCATGAAAGGCAGAGTGCAAAACTGATCCCAAATGCTGGATATCTGATCTGACAGAGCCAGTCTGAAGGCTTACCAAGGAACAGCAGACCAACAAGGAAACAGATGGTAAGAAACACCAAAAGCAGGACGCTCAATTCCATGTTGTTTGCTCGAACTAGAGCTGTGTCCTTATATGTGTAGAATATGGCAATGATTACAACGGAAATACAAGCTCCTAGAACTGAGGCAACACACAGGAGAATACCCATGAACTCATGGTAAGAGAGATAATCCATTGTTTTAGGGATGCAGAGATCTCTGGCTTTATTGGGCCATGTGTCCTCAGAACAACGTGAGCAATCTAAAGAATCTAAACATAGAGAGAGAAAAGAGAAAACATACAAAAACCATATTTAAAGCAGAACTTTTTGTTTTTGAGAAGTATTGTACTTCTGTCCCTATAACACATTTGCATATCTGCCTTTTATTTCATAGGAAGACACAATACCTTGGAAAATAATATTCTGTCATTGCCTTATGATGCATTTGCCATCGTAGTATACACAATCAGATCACTAGGTAACCCAAGCTGCCACTACCACAGATCCTTCGAAAAATTCTGCCTCATAAGCACTGCAGCTCTCACACACTGTCTACTTAACCATTACTAAAGAATTGCAACTGGAACTCAAATACAGCAGCGATGACCCATTCATAAAATGTATTAATGTCAAACTATACTATTCTGTCTGCACTGATGAAGATTTATTCACCTCAATATTTCAGCTGCTTGAAAGTTCAAGTTAAACTGGGGGGGGGACCCTTGATCCCAGTACACATGCACTACTCAGAATGGGAGTGCATCAAAGGCAACACACATTCTTCAAAGATAAGATGACATAAGATGAAGATTTAATGTTTTACAAAATCCTCTTAATTTCATCCAGTATAGACCTGCACAATATATGTTTTTCAATATGCCAACATACATGGCAAGATAGGAAATAGTGTGAAAGTGGGCTTAGATTTGAAAATTCAAATGAGCAAAAAGAAACTACACAAAGTTTCCTCCCCCTCTTTCTCTGCTCTGCGTCGGCTCTATCTCCAAATGAGACTGTTATCCACTAACAATCACTTAACTTATTTTAGTTAGGTACCAATGTAAGTTACCTAAATTGATCAAATAAGTACAGTCAAAAACAGCATAGTAAAATACAGGACATACCAGTCGTATTACTAAACTCTGCTTCAGCACAGGGGACACAGTCATAACAGCAGATAGGTTCCCCCTTTCTCCTGGCAACACGAAAACCTGAAGGACAGCTGTTGCTGCACACAGAGCGGATAGCCTGAGAGGCAAAGTTCAGAAACTCAGAAGGACAATTAACTTCAGTAATTACAACTTAACAAGCTACTCTCTTTTCTAATGTACACATATTTTACCAAAAATATAGATAATGTTTACAAAATGTAAGTAATATTCTTTCAAACTGAATACAAAAACTGTAACTTTGAAAAATATTTTGATTGTACATAGAAAGTAGTTACATTTATATATGTTGATAAAATGTAAATTTGGGGCAATACAGTATGACAGAATAGCAGAAAATGTGTTCAGATGTTTATTCATTACTGACAAATTTAATTTAATTCTGAAGACCAATATATTTACTTTGAAATGTTTTATAAAAGTTAGTAGACTATAAGTTTTACAAAACTGTTAGGAGCATTCATGAATTCTTCATAAAAATTACATTCAATAAGTTAACTTTTAAGTACTCAAAGATTTTATAATGATGATACCTTTATATAGTTTCGTTTCCGAATATATCTAGGTTTACACTTTTCTAATAATAAACTACAACTGATCATATTTCAACAAACCGTTAAAAGGAGATTACAATGTCAATTTAACAAAGTAAGTTGCACATAAATACCAGCAATTTAACTGATGTGTCAATCAGCAGTGCACATAAGATTCTAAGTGGTGAACATGGTCTCAGACCTGTTTGTGGAGAACAAACCTGCTTTCCAAGTGGCCACATGATCACTGAGTCATTTATAACCAAGCTGCGTCCAGCAGGAAGTGAGGCATCATAGAAACCTACTTTTACAAAATTTAGAGACCCATCAGGCCCCCTCTGCCAGTTAATAAGATCGTAATAAGCAATTGGATCACCATTCTGATCAAAGTTGACTTCCTCTCCTAGTGCAGAAAAATTAGCAAGCTTCATGTAGTGGAGAAGCTTTGGGAATAAAAGTATGGGGCATTTAACTTCTGTTTCTGACAGTTTTTAAAGATATAACTACAAATAATATACAACGTATAGCTATTCTCACCTGCCAGGGCTTAAAATTCTTTGGATCTGCACAACTCTTTGTAAGGAATGGCCCCTCTCCAGCTTTACAATTACTCATATCTTGCAACGCATAGGCTACAAGATATACAGCTTTGTAGACGTTATAAGAAACTCGTAGCTGTGTCACATCAGAATAAGGAGAGTAAACATCATTTAAAACTGCAGTCCCTTCGCATTGTACTCTGCCTTGATAGCTTCCCAACCCATGATAATGGGTGTTCACAGACCCATTTAGTTGACAGTTAAATGTTTCCTCCCAAAATTCTGCCAAGAAAGCTAATTTCTGAATATTTGATGGTGTGAGACCCAGAAGATGTTGTTGCAGCCCTGGAATCACAGCTGCTCTCTGTATGGCAAATCCTAAAGTTCCCTTTAGAAGATTGGCTGATTTTTCCCAAAGTGTCTTGGCGGTAGCCCAGGCCTCACTGGCAATCCACTGAAAGCCAGTCAAATTTCGTCGTTGCATCTCTCTTAGAATGCCCTGCATCTCCGCCTCACCAGAAAAATTAATTATGACTTTTGAAGATGTCATCTAATGAGGAAAAATTTAGAGATAGTATTTCAATACAATTTATTAAATTAGGATGTGTTGTAACTATTTCTCTCTCCGTTAAGTATGTTGCATGAATGGAGAACATTAAATTACTTCCTTAGTGACAGAAAAAATATACATATTTTTGTGTTAAATAACCTTATGTCACAAACTTTATTAGTGCAGCAACTCCTTGAATAACATAAAGAGAAAAAGTACTTAAAATGAAAACAAAAAAATACTTGTCTTGTCACCAAATCTAAAGTATAAGTATTTAAATACCTACTTTCAAACATTATTATTTTTTATTCTTTATTTACAGTAGCAATGCACTGGTCAATTCTGTTTTAAAGAAAAACACAAACTTGTTACTTCCATTCGATCCTTTTGCAACTTTATTGAGAATTTTAGTCATAGTATTTATGACGCACCTGAATAACATTCAGAAGCCTTTCAAGATCCTGGTGGCTCAGACCTACAGGGTAGAAATGTGTGTAAGCAGCACACACACTGTAGTGCACTGATTCCTGAAGGAAAAGCTGGATGGCAAAGCGAGCATAATCAGATTCCACACCGATGACTCCCACCCAAGTCCAGCCAAAATAGCTAACCAGCTGGGCCAGGGCTTTTATCTGGAAGGTGTCACTAGGCATTGTCCTCATGAAGGTGGGAAATTCCCTTTGATTACTAAGGCAGCTGCAGGAAGCAAAATAGCTCACCTAGAATTACAGCAAAAATTCATTGACCCACTGCTGTTCTCTAAAGACTGCAGAGAAAGCATCAAATTACATTAACAATGCAAACTTCTTTAGAAGGCTTCTGAATTTACCCTGCACTTTGAGGAAGTCAAGACACCTAAGCTAAAGAATAAAAGTATAGTAGTTTGCCTCATACTAATGTAGTGTCATACTTTTCTGAATATATAAATTACATTTAAACCAGCTACTGCAATTTTTGAATTGAATAATGTGAGAAAAAAGGCACAATATCATTAAAAAGCTAAGTCGTACTGATTGTATTCTAAAAGTATACAGCTCAAATTTAAGCATGCTTAAGGTGAATTATAAAAAATAAAGGCTCAGACAGTCTCACCAGTGGAATATGGAAAGAACCCAGACTTCGTAGCAGAGCCATAGAAACACCAGAACCAGCATCTCCTATGATTACTGAGGACACAGTTCTGTTTACAGCAGCACATCCTAAATCGGTGGCTTCATCTCGACTCTCACTTTTCTTTAAACTCTCAGTTCCAAGCCCTTTCTCTGGCCGTCCGTTTACCAACAGAAAGGACGCTCTCAAGGAAACGGGTATATCATCACAGCTGTCACGGATGTGGAAACCAAGCTTAAGTTGTGGTAGGAGATCAGTTCGTTGGTTGATCTCTTTGATTGTAAATGTCATTGTCTGCATCCAGCGGAGGGCACGAGCACTGAAACTGTAGACAAACAGAGAAACAGTTAATCCACAAAGATATTCACAATTTTTCTGTAAACAGTATCACAACAAAATCAATTAAGCACATTTTGCACAGGTCAAGTAATTGTTTGTAACTTACTAATTATAAGTATTAGGTGATGGTTTTACTTTATATGTGGGAAGAGAGGGCACAGGGCTATAATGAAGAGGGAATAAACCCCCAATAACTACATCACCATCTTCATAAAGACTGTTTTTCTCTTCCTCTCCCAGGAAAGCACAATTATCTAGAGCAGCAGCCAAGCCATGCTTTCCTCTGTATAAAGATAGAAAAAGAAGGAGCCTCTCAGCCAGCAATGACATGTTTCCCTCTGGTGTGATGGAAAATTAAAAACGCAGCTGCACTTTCTATACTCATGGAGAAGATCACAATATATTCAGGCACATCTGATTTTTATACCATAGTTGACACATACAAGTCTGAGGGTACCGCCCAGATACAATGGTTGTGACATATTTGGTGGCAATACCGTCTGTTCCAGTGAATACTGCAAACAAAATAAGTTATATCTTTTTTGTTGAAACTAACCATGTTTTCTTTATGATAAATAGCATATGTCCAAAGCCTCAACCCTGAAATATATGATAAAGATATTTGTTTATTTCCAAAAACACTCTAGGTTTTCAAAAGGTGTGCATTTATCATAGGCAATACATAAATCTATGAATATTTATGCAATGAAATGAAAAGGTAGTCCCTCACAACAAATCTGACCCTATTTTTGTATTTTGTTCTTGCACATTGGCTCAGGTGGCTCTGATTCTTTTGTCCCTGCATGACAATCAAGCTTTTCTTGTTTTAGTTTAGTTAGGATTACCAAAATCATTTATTTATGCTAAATGCTGGAATATTAACAAAGATATGTTGTTTTTTTTAAGTGAGAAGTTTACATACCTCATCTTCAGATTATGATGCCCCATGGTTTTTTTTAAGATTGTAAAGGGGTTTTATCAAAAAATTTTGATTTTAAAGGGGAAAACACCCCCTGAATGTTTTTTTTAAGGTAACACATCAATCAAACTGCTTTCTTTTGGTACATCATAAAAAATCAGCTGAGATATCAAAGGAAAATTTTGAAAGGCTTTCCACAAGTTTGGGCTCATATTTGTCCCTTTTCCCAAACCAAAGGGAAAGGGCCCTAAGGTTGCCAATTCATCTTTTAATTCCCTTTATAAAAAACCAAAAAAATTATTTTAGCCATAACCCCCTTTGGCTTTTTTTTCTGTGTCCCATGATGAACATGTTTTTGAGCAAAATACACAAAGAAAACTGTTGGGGAACCCCCCATGGGTTTTACAAAACATTAAATCCCCGCAAAATTTTTTTCGGGAAACCTTCCCAAAAAAATGAAATTAAAAACCTATTTCCCCGCTCAGCCAGGAACAGAAAGGAGAAAAGGGCCCCTTTCCCTTTGAGTCACTGTTTTTAAACCCGGGGTTTTTCCAACAAACAGCCCTTTTTCCCAAAATGCAATTCCAAAAATGGGAAACCGGGAACAAAAAAGGGGGAAAAACCAAGTGTGCGTTTTTCCCCTTGGGGAACAGACTTTACTCTTACCCTTGGAAACCCAAAAATAATTACGATCACAGGGCCCAAAGTTAAGAAGGGAAGGGCGGGGTTTGAGTTTCAGGCTTTTCCCTTTCATATGAACAACCCCTTAAATCCCGGGTTATTTGGGGGGGCCCCCCAGAAGCAGCCCAATCAAAAGCGGATTTCCCCCCAAAACCCCTTGGGAAAAAGGGGGGGGGTGTGACCGCATATCACCCCTTTTCCCTTTCCCTGTATTTTCCAATTTAAGGCGGGGGGGTTTACCCCGCTGCATGCAGCGGCTCAAGGCCGGGGGGAAAAATCATTCTTTAAAATGTTATTTTATTAAAATAAGTTTTATTGATCGGGGCATTCTGAAGGTTTTTTTAAAAGAAATCCAATTATTGCCTAAATTGGGGTTTCCAAGACTAACCAAACTTCATTTCCAAATTCAAAAGATAACCTTGATTTTTAAAAACATAAAATAACTTTTGCATGTAAAGTTGCTCACTCTTTTCGCCATGGTTTTCACAATTTTTGATTATTTTGTTCTTTTTGTACATAGCCCATTAGTCTTTTTTTTTTTCATGTTGCTTAATATTTTTTAATTGGGTTTTTTTTAGCATAGTAAGAGTTTTTTTGATTTAAATTTTTTGACTTCGAGTTGATTTTTTTTTTAAAAAATTCTTTTCTTTTAAGAAATGTGTAAATTTTTTTTTGTGTGGTAAGTTTTTTTTTTCAATAATCCCAAGTCGGGTCATCCCTTCAATTTTTGTCCTAGTCCCCACCCCAAAATGGCTGTTTATTTGGGACGCCCCTTAACAGACTGATTTTAAATTAAATAAAATACTAAATTATTATTTTAAAAATATTAAACACAACAGAAACAAACATTAGCAAAGGCTAACGAGCAATGAGGGGGGAGTTCTAATAACATTTTGGTCCCTCCCCACTGTTTCAAATGAATTTATTCTTTTTTTCTTAAAAATCAAATTTGCGAATTCCCAGTCAAAAAACCGTGCACCAAAAGTCAAAATTTCCCCAAACCGAAATTTTGTAGTCAATTACTCTTTGAAAAAAAGCACAAGAGAAAAAGCCTTACATTTGGAGATATGTCCTATGGTC